>AWOL01S0101612.1:0-18606 GCA_000715115.1 Nicotiana otophora
CAATTTAAAGGAAGATTACGAGTAGTATGAATAGATATGTGTAGGTCGCAAGCTAAAGTATCAAAGAGCGACAAAGGTTTAGATAGATAGGAGTAAGGATACGTAAAGATGAGTGAGAAGGTGACAAGAATAGGTAAGGCCTCGGGATTAAGCCCATCAAAACAAGAGAGCTGATGATTTCCGTAAGTTAAAGAAAGCTCAGTATAGCTTGAATTAACTCGGAGAAGTCTAAGACTAGGTGCATTTAGAAGAGATGAAATGCTGCCCTGGTAGTAAAATAAGGGTGTAATTATGATTGATAAGAGGATGACGTCTAGGCCTTTGATTGAGTAATGATTTAAAGAAAAAGAATTTCATGAATTGCATTGGATTAGAACCCATATGATGAATCACATTGGGATGCTATGAAATACGGTTATTGAAGTATAGTATTGTTCCTAGGTGGATCAGGCAAATCACTTCAAATGTTCCCCGATGAGACATGAGCCTTAGTGATAAGGTATTACGTAAGAGGTTTCAAGTTATCAGTGGTAGAATATAGATCAACATTGAGGTGAATCACCAATAGATGGATAAAAGTTACAAAGTATGAGATGAGATTAGGCCATCATTCTTAAGATGAAAAGTAATAAGGAAGCACTAAAGGACTTAGATTTATATATATAGATAAGCAGCGAGAGAGTAACCTAGAGTTGGGTAGCAGACCTCGATAGTAATAAACCAAAGTAAGAGTTATGGTATAGTATGACCTACCTAGTTGTATTAAAGCCATAATCATAGATAACCGAGGCTATGAAACAAGATATAGCAATAGTCGTAAGTTCGACAAAGTACCGAGTGAAGAACTTCAGTACACCTATAGATTCCCAAAGGGGCAACTTGTCATAGTTATGTATATGTTCACAAAGTGAGGCCTAGAGATTGGCTAAAAGCTGGATGAAAAGGAGAGAAGAGTCGCATAGGAACACATACAAGGACAAAGTCGTAAAGGCTGCATGACAGAAGGTAGCAACATTTAAGAGATTGGAAGAATTCTGATCACAAGTCGTGGTGTGAGAAAAGGGCCTAAATGGGGAATACCCTGGACTTTGGATTTATTCATAGAAAAATTGCCTAGATGACAAGTACAATATTAAAGTATTCGCAAGAGCTATAGGTTATGAGACTGATAAGCACATCAGTCAACATTCAAGGATGAATGTTCCCAGGGGGGATGATGTTACACCCCATATTTTCGTACGTAAGAGTACGCTGTAAGACAATTGATGTAAGCTTAGAAATGAGATAATTCTTGAAAGTACATATGGTAAGTTAATCATGTTACCTTGGAGGTTACAAATCTTTAAGATCGTAGATAACAAGTACCAAGAGGGTTGAAAGACTTAGAAGCTAAGCAAACGGAAGAAAATAAGTTTCGTCGAAAGTCGACAAGTTGGGAATATTATAACAAGTAATATTGGGATAAGAATAGGGTGATTAACATGATAAGGAGGTTATGTTATGAGTTATTTTAGGCTTATGATATTCGTGTGTTACGTTTTTAATTCAAGCGAGTTGTGGAACAAAAGTTGGCAAAGGTCATCACAAGTTACATTCATAAATATGCTGAACATTAGGTCAAATGTAGCAGAGCTTTTCTCCCAATATACTTGGAATTACGAGATAATCCACATATCAAATTGAAGATCTATGAGTCTATTTTCTAACTCATTAAACCTTTTATTGATATGGCATTGTATTAGAGATATATTTGCAGTTTTGCGAGACTGCGCAGACTGCATAGGTGACAAGTAGGTGTGTCATTAAAACTTTTTGAGCAATACATTTCGTGTGTTATATGACGTCTTTTTAGGACATATTATATACAAAAATTAAAGGTCTTGGAATGTAGTTTCCAACACTCTCAACCGTTCATTTATACGATATCTAGATAAAACGATATAAGCATCAGAAGAAGGGCCAATGATAGGGTACCAAGCTAGCACCTCTTTGACTTTTCAAAACTTGATATATTAAGGTTTTAGGTCGTTTTTATCTTCGTTTTTCCATAGAACACGACCATAGAACACCCATAAACATATCCTTAAGCTCTTTTCTAGAGTTTCAAAGAAGATTAATATTCCGGGTACGAAATTATAACGACCCGGTCGGTCGTTTTGAGTATTACAACCCGTTTCCCCATTTATTGCTCAAATTGTGATTTATGGTTATTATTTAGCTTGCCGGGGTAATAGGTTCGGGTACGGTGAGCTTTTGGAATAATTTAGAATACTTAGTTCCAAGCTTTAAAACTTAAGTTGAAAAAGTTTAGTGGTGCCGAGGTATATTAATTAGTACAAAGGTTGTAGAAATATCTCGCGGCGAGCCGGACTTTTTGGGTTGAAAAATGCACTGAGGAGTAAAGTAAAATTTTTGGCAAAAGAGGACATTTCTGCGGCCCACTATGCGGTCACAAAATAACTCTGCGGAATGCATAATGGCCACAGAGTGAAGCAGATATGAGGCAAGATTTGAGGAAATTTGCGGTGCATTATGCGACCGCAGACCTGTTCTACGATGCATTATGCGATCGCAAAACAGGTATGAGGGCTGCATAATCACCGAAGACCTAAACAGGCGACCCTCATTTTGGAGCTTCAATTATGCGGTCAGTTTGCGGACCACATACGTGTTATGCGATCGCGAATCTGCATCGAGGCTTCAAATCTTTCTACTTTTGACCCGACCCAACTTCGAGTTATAGCCCTTGAGGCTCATTTTGGAATGAAAATCTGATATATTTAGAGAGAAGGGAGAGTGTTTTAGGGAGAGGAAAAAGCCCAAGTGCTTTGTTCATCAAGATGTTGTTAAAGCTTTGAAATCCAACAAGGAAATATCACAAGATCTTCACCCAAGAGGTAAAGTTCTAACCCCTAGTCTTCCATTTAGAGATTGGGTAAAGATGAGTGATTAAGAGTATGATTCTTGGGTGTAAGAGTATTATTTATACGTATCAATAAGGTTTATGGAAAGTTTGTTGAGTTCAAATGGGTAAAGATTGGGTTGAAAATGGTAGAAATCTTCAAAGACTTTAGTAGAAGATTTGAGGGTCGAGTTGATGTCGGAATTTAGTGAAATTTATATGGTTGGACTCGTGGTTGGATGAGCATTCATATTTTGTAACTTTTGTCAGTTTTTGAGATGTGGGCTCCACGGACGATTTTTGAGTTAATTTTGGATTTTTATTGGAAAATTAGTGTTTCCTTATGGAATTAATTATAATAATTGGTATTGACTGAATCAAATTAATTGTGTCTAGATATGAGGCTTTCGGAGACCAATTATCGTGGCAAGGGCATAGCGGATAAAGAATTACACGGTTTGAGATAAGTAACAATTTTAAATATGGTCCTGAGGGTATGAAATCCCGGGTTATTGTATTATGTGAGTATTTTGGAGGTGACGCACATGCTAGGTGACAGGCGTATGGTCGTAAACCGTTGAAATTGGGACTTGGTCCATTCCGTGAAACTGGAAAGTTGAATAAGCTTGTTGTTAGCTATCTGCCCTTTCTGTGCTATAGAAATTTGATAGGGAATCATGCTTAGGATGTGTGTTGGTGCTGCAAAGACCTCATTGGTCGTAATACTTGTTGAACCTTCCTGCTTATTGTTACTTGTACTCAGTCGTAGTATTACTTGCATATTATACCTCAGTCTCTGTTATTCCCTGCTGATACATGAGATCATTCTGTTTTGGGCTGATTCCCCTTTATTACTGAGGGCCATAAGACTAGAGAGGTTGATGACTGAGTAAGGCCAAGGGCCTATTTAAGAGGTATTTATACCATAGCACGTGAGTTGTCCGTACGGATCTTGATATGATACCAAGGCCGAGGGCCTGTTTGTGAGGTATTTATACCATAGCATGTGAGTTGTCCGTGCGGATCTTGATATGATACCAAGGCCGAGGGTCTATTTGTGAGGTATTTATACCATAGCACGTGCGTTGTCTGTGCGGATCTTGATATGATACTATAGAACGTGAGTTATCTGTGCAGCACGTGAGTTGTCCATGCAGATCCACATATTGATACTATAGCACGTGAGTTGTCGGTGCAACATGTGAGATGTCCGTGCGGATTATGGCGCTTGGGCTGTAGGATCCCCTCCGGAGTCTGTACACCCCCAGTGAGCGCAGGTACCTATTGAGTGTGAGTATTGAGGGCTGAGAGCCGAGTGTTGAGCTATTGAGAAAGCTTGAGGGATTGTTGCCCTGAGAGGTTGCACTTGTTTCATTGTTGCTGCACTTAGATGATTTATGTCATTGTTCTAAAATTTTTGGAAACATATTGTATCCGGTTTTACATGAACTTGGTAACGTGTAACTGACTTAACTTAAATTGCCGGAATTGAAACATGTCTACTTTCGTTGCTGAAATTAGTGAAATGAACTGTATTTGTATAGCTAGTCACTACCTTTCACTTCCTTAATTATTATTGTTACTTACTTAGTTAGTTGTACTCACGCTACACCCTGCACTTCATGTGCAGATCCAGGTGTTCCCGGTCACGGAGGACGTTGATCTCGTGTGTGGTTGAGTATCGAAGATTCACAAGGTAGCCGTCGGCGTTCGCAGTCCTTGTCTCTCCTTCCTCATTATCTTTTATTTACTTTTCTGTATTGGTATTTTGACACAAACTCTTGTAGACACTATTTCTTAGACTGGTTGTTTAGATGCTCATGACTTGGTGACACTCAATGTTTGGGGCTATATTTCCGCACTGTATTTGAGTTTGACTCCTATTTTTTTTTACGATAACTCTGTCAGGTAAAAGCTTTGACTTATCTTTTGTAAAACATTGGAAGTATTTTTGATAATCGGCTTGCCTAGTACCATTGATAGGCGCCATCATGACAGGATAGGATTTTGGGTCGTGACAGAAATCAAGAAGCGATAACATTAGAACAATCCTTACGACGTAAGCATCGCTATATCGCCTCTCTTTTTCTTTGTAGTTTGAGTTTTGGAAGGTACTTCATAGTTAAAACAAAGTCTACTTTCTGTGTTTAAGCGTTTATATATCAAGGAAGGTTGATAAATTTATTTCCTAATAGTTAGAAATTGCGGAACGGTGATCGGAAGTCGTGAGTTTGATTTATTTAACTTTTCATAGAATATTTTATAGTCAACTCATGTTGGTCTATTATGCTGCTAATTTATGGAGTTTGGAAGGATGAAGGGCGTGGGAAAATGCCACGTGTGGTAGGGTAGTAGGCTGGTCGCTCATCATTGCAATTTCAGGCTAATTGATAACTTGTTGATTGGGTGTGTTATGGTATATTTGGGGGTTTTGTTGTATTGAAGGTCCCAAATTGTAGTTGGGTTGTTTTTGAGTTTCTGAGTGTACTTTGTTTGTATCTCACCTATAGTAGGCTTGAGGGAGCAGTAAAATCGGAGAAATGCTGCCCCTTTTTATTTTAGAATCGAGTTGTCGTTTGAGATATGTGATATACCAGCGCTATTTAAGTTGTACATGTATTTCTTTGTTATAGGGTTGGCGCGCTAGTTGTCATAAGCTTGTTATTGAGTTGCATTGACGACTTGCGGTATGTTAAAGCTATCCCTTCTTTTCTTTTGGCATGATCCATATGATACAACGAAACGAGCAAGTACACAACTTTCATAAATTATTCTACTCTTAAAAGTACTACGGGTTCCTATGTTCATGATTCCCCATGTGTCCTATTATTCTATCGTTTGTTCATGGGTCTTAGAAAATACGTAAGTTGATAATGTTTATTTCATGATATTAGTCGAAGGCATAATGATTTTATGACATTCCGAGAGATCTTATTGACTTACTTCTCATGCATTGCATTCATTTATACATGTACATTGACCCATGACCAGATGTCGTTATATACGCGCATATTATATGTATATGGGTTATGGAGAAAGATTATGGCGTTATATACGCACCTCCACCTGATCAGCTAGTATACGTTCATGATTTCACCCATAGAGGCTGAGATGATGTGATGGGATGCCCTTAGAGGCTTGATGATGTTATGTACGCATATAGCTATGCAAGATATGACATTTATATGTATATGCATGACATTATAAATGTTTCATGATTCTAAGAGCTATTCAGACTTACAGGTTGATTTCTTTACTCCATGTTTCTTTCATGTCTTTTTTATAATGCTTTCATGCCTTACCTAATCGATACTTTATTTATACTGACGTCCCTTTCTCCTAGGGACGCTGTGTTTCATGCCCGTAGGTCCCGATAGATAGGTTAAGAGTCCTCCTAGTAGGCTATCAGCTCAGCGGAAAGTGTTGGTGCACTCCACTTGCTCCGTAGTTGCCTATTTGGTCAGTATGATTTGGGCATGTATTGATTGGTATGATGGGGCCATGTCCCGACCTTTATGACGTTTATGTACTCTTAGAGGCTTGTAGATAGATGTCCTGTATATGGATACTTGTATGGCCTTGTCGGCCTATGTTTTGAGTGTACAAATGATCAAGTCGGCTTTATAGGCCCATATGTCACATGTATACGTTTCTATATCATGCTAGGTCGTCCTATGTCGAGTATCCCTTATGTTTTATTCTGGTTATATCATGACGGTCTTTCTGGCCCATTTACCCATGACGGTATGGTAAGAAAGATACGTTACGTTGGTGCTCGGTTAGGTAAGGCACCGGGTGTCCGTCGCGGCCCGTCGGTTTGGGTCGTGAAATAACTAGAGTTCTAATGCTATACTCTTCCATGGTTGAAGCATTCTTGTTATCTTCAACTTCTAACTCCTCCTTTATCTGGTATAGAGTTCTCTTCGAGTAAAGAGTCCTTATCCTTATAATTTATGCAACATTTTCGTTCAGGAGATATCAGATATAATCACTTAAGGTTATCTCTTTCACGTGCATCCCTTACGTTGGTGACCGGTTCATGCTTGAGTTGCTTTGTCAATCATCAAAACCAATTTCACTTGGGCCAACAACTGTTAAATGATATGTGCTCGAATTGGAGTGGTTCAAGATTCAAAAGCAATAAGCTTTTTAAATTTTGATCTACTAATGTTGATCATATCAGGTATTTGTTCTTCTAATTTTGTTATCAGATTGTGTCTTATCCTTTTTTATTTCTTTTTCTTTTCAACGTCTCGTTTTGATTTGTATTGGACACTATTGTTTACCCTCAAAATCGGATAATAATTAAATTTATAAGTGGTTTTAATGATACGCGAATTAATTTGATACAAAGCGATAAATTAAGTTACTATTGAACAAACAAAGATAAAATAGATTCAAACCACACGAGAAAGATAGTTTCAGCTTTAATGAAATATTCACCCTCAATCCGGGCTCGTTGTGGCCAACACTGGTGAATAAGAGAGAAAGAGATGGAGAGAGAGAGAGAGAGCAGATAAAATAATAATATATTACTTTGGAATACGTGTTACAATATGATTCATGAATTACCAAACCCCCTTTATTTAATAGGGGAGTCCTACTTTAGGTACAACTCTATAAAAGGTAAAAAATCTTCTGATTTGCTGATTGTCGGTTCCCTATCGATATGTGCGGAGATCCCCACCGTGATATCCGGCCGGTCACGGATATTTAGGCCTTCCATTGGCTATTATTGATTGTGCAACAATGTTCTTCGCAGTCGTTCGAGGCTAGGAACTATTCTGGAACCATGACCTTGACATTCTTGAGGGCATTCGTCATGCTCCCGAATTCTGGCTTGGTGGGACTTTTGGCTCTATTTTGGTCCCTTGCCACTATGTATCGAGCTTGGATTATCTTGTCGGAGGTCGTGATGTACCATGAGCTTGAATTCGCCCGTATACAGATATTCCCCTTATTTCTCGGAGATTAAACAACGATAAATGGCACGAGCTTATGATTCTTACTTCGACACATCGTGACAAAAACGACAAAACATCTGAAACGTCTCGTCAGTCAAGTCATAATGGCATTAAATGCATGTCAGCCATCGGTCGGCCGTCCCTGGACGTGAAACATCGCCGAGCTACTATAAATACCCCCTCCTTTGTTCATTTTTACTTTACATCAAACCTTCTACCCTCGTACCCTCAGAATTTCAATACTCTTTAGCATTTTTACTCGGTTACTCGAGGTCCTTTGCAAGAATTGTTACCCATCTTCTTCTCAAGCGAACAAGTATAATCCTTCAATTTCCTTTCTTTCTTCATCTTTCCCAGATTTTCCTCCATTTTTACCTTCTAAAGGAATAGCAAAGATATAAAAAACCGTTCCCCAAAAATAAGCTCTTTCTACTTCGCGGTCGGCTACTGAGGTCGAGAGGACCGCTCCAAGCGTGGTCGTTGATGAACCAGTACCCGAACCCCCATTGAAAATATTCATCCCCGTAGGATGCTCGGTCAACGACGATTTCAAGGTTGAAAATCCTTCCTCCGTAAAGGGTCGGTGTAAGGAGGTCTCGAGATACATCTGCTCGATTACCGAAGAGGTCCTCCCTACAGTCTGAAAAGACTGCTACTTGGATAATAAAGACATAGTTGTCCCCGACCCCGAAGAGGCCATTACCACCTATGTCGAGGGATATCTAAGTGTTTACACTTATCCCTTTACATTGGGCCCGATAGTCATTTTAGATTTCTGCAAAAGGTACAACATGCGCCTAGGCCAGATTCATCTATCACTCTCGAGGATAGTGATCCTCCTCCAGTTTTTTATGAACAAAATCGATGGGTTCTTGTTCACCACTGACCATCTACTCCGCTTATACAGTCCCCGAATCTTCCGAGGGGGCTGATAAAGCTCGTGCGTCGGGCCAGTAAAGCCCCATTCTCAAGTATTGATGAGGACCGAGATCGAGGCTGGCAAGGCCGTTTTTTCTGAGTGAGGACTTTGGACTTGATTCCGACTGAATATAGGCCATTTACCGAGAAGTGGAATATGTCACGTAAGTAGAACCTTCCTTCGAATGTTGATTTTATGTTTACTTCTCTTTTCCTTATCGGTATTCGTGGTGGTGCAGCCGTCGCTCTGGTCCCAAATGTTATCCCTCGGCTCAAGGAGTGGATCGAGGGTATCATTTCACAGTTGCCCTACTCCGAGTGCTCGTGGCGCAAACTCTTGAAGGGTCGTTGAGAGGCCCGTTCCGATGGTGAGACTTCTTTCTCGAGTAGGTTGTGTTAGGCTTCTTCTTTTAACATTAAGCCCTTATTTCCTTTACTTTTTTTTGCAGGCTTGCCTAAGGACGTCGAGCTTAGGCCTCAAGTCGGTGGCGACAACTTATTTGTAGAGTCTCCTACTTCGGGATAGGCCATAGAGAGGAAAAGGAGGAGGGCTCCGAGTTCCCCGTGCTCAGAGAAAAAGAAAATAAGGAGAAGGCTGGTGTGTAAGCCAAAGGAAAACACCAGCTCCCGAGCACTAGCTTGGGACTTGCTCTATCGACTAAGGGATGAGTTCGAGGGAGAATAGCCTTTCGTTTTTGTGGCCCGCGAGCCGTCGCCCCTCAGAGAGCAAGGGGCCGTTAAACCAGAGATCCGCGAGGCCAATCTACCTCAAGACAGGAAGATCGATGAGGAGGTCGGGGCTGAGGATTCGCGGGACGCGGGCAGTGCCCCAAAGGAGGTACTTGGCATGATATACATCACCAAGTCACCCTTGTTTACCGAGTCCATGTATAACAAGGCCCAAACGGTGAAAGAACGACCTAACGAAGGGGCCCACGGAGCGGACGTGGATTCCACCGCCATTGAGGACATTACCAAGTTAGGTGACTTAGAGGTACCGAGGAAAAATCTGTCCTCGGGGGTAGGTGGGCCTAACTCGAGCCCGAGACTAGTCAACTAATTCCCTGCCCTGAGCGCGGATCCTGGTTAGAAGCGGTTAATTATCATCACCATTTCGGTGGATGCCCAGGTTCTTTCCGCCCCGTAAGGATAGCTAGTTACCTCTTGTGCCTTGTTACGAAGGAAGACCATGCCAAAATGAACGAGGTAGATTCGCCATGCATGTTCAACGAAGCACAACAGGCACTAAACCGGGTAACTCTCGATAATCCCTGATGATTCCAATTTTTCTTCTCGTATTCGAACTAACTTTTTGATAACTCTAATATCTTTCCTCGTGTTTGCAGGCCTCGGTGCTTCACCATGAGACCTTCCTCTGATATCAAGACGAGTTGATCCAACTCGAGGCAGAAGCCAAAGAGCTTGCTGAGAAGAGAGACACGTATAAACGTCTCAGCGAGCAATGCGAAGGAAAGGTTAAGGGATTTCGAGCTGAGTTGGACGCGGCTCAGAAAGAACACCCCGACCTGGTTGAACAAGTAAAAATCTTTGAGGTTAGTGACGATGAGATAGACACGGTGACTAATGGTTAGAACCCGTAGGTCAAACAGAAGATTGATCGGATCAACCAACTCCGGGCTGAGATGGATGCAATCAAGGTTGAGGTCGAATAGTGGAAAGGTAAGATGGACCGCATGGCCTTGTAAAAGGAGACTGATCGGGCGCAGTTGGTCTCGACAGAGGCTCAACTTCGAGCAACGAGGGACCCTCGCCAAGGAGCTTAAAGTGGCCAAGTCGGGGGCTGAAATAACCAAGGCCGATACCGATGAGATGGTGGCCTAGTACAGAGCCGATACCGAGGCAGCCCAGGACCGCCTGAAAGACATAGTCGAATATGTAAAGTGACAGTCCCGAAGTGAGGACATCGAGGAGGTTCATGCTCGGGGTTTTAAATTATCTACCGAGATCGAAAGTGTTAAGGGGTTCGAGGCTGAGGCCAAGAAGTTAGCGTATCCTGAGGACGAATGAGACTCCGAGGGTTCGACGAAGTTAGCGTATCGAAAGTGTTAGGTGCCTTGTAAAGTTTTCATTATTTTTGAACTTTTGTACTTTTGTTAAGGTCGTTTGGCCTTTGTAAAGATCTTTTTTATATATATAAGGCTTTTTTTCCCTTCGACAGTTTTTAAGCTTGTTTCCTTTAGCTCTTTTCTTTATGATCATAAAAATATCGAATGCCTTAGCACGTAATAGTTAGCTCTTGTTTGGAGGTTTGAACATGCCTTGTTCTCGATATTACTTTGCTTAAAACTTGTGGGGGTCTTGGTATGACGGGAAGCTTTCCCCAAAGTACATAGAATATTTTAGATTACAATTTGCCGAGGGTATCCTTTTGAACTGGTTTAGAAATTTTGAAGGTCTTATGTTTTGGTTACGGGCCTCGGATGTCTCCGAGCCATTCTAGGATGGTAGTAGCCTTTCTAGTTTGGGTGTTGCCCAGTGGTCTTGTTACCCCGAGTCGTTTGGGCTTACCCAAGACAACCGTCCTCGAATGGGGATGGTCGTAGACTTTAGAGTTCGAGTACTTCCTAATAAGCTTTGTGCCCCCTGGCTTCGTTATCCTGGGCTGTCCGAACCTGCCTTGGGCGGAATTCCCTGAGCGAGGTGGCCCTTGGGCTCGATGTCTTTAGGGGACCAAATGTAAGAAGAAAAAAAAAATTAAGGGACAAAATATTTATCTGCAAGGTAGAAACTTTCTTTGATTGTTGTGTGATATATAAGGTTACACATGTGTACCAGTTTTATGCCAAGGCTCGGGCGGTCTATGTTGGGCACAGTTTATTTGACTGTTTGGCCCTTACAGTAAATCCTATCAATCGAGCCTAGACTATTATAGCACTGAGTTTCTTTCCTTGCTAAAAACATTATCCGAGGGTGATGCCCCCCAGCGTTCGAGGATGATCATAGAGAAGCCTCAGATACTATTGATGTGATCCTTGACACCGGTGCAAAATCGGTCTTCGATTCTGAGTTAGCACGATCCACTGTTGCCTCGTTAAAAACCTTGCCAAAAAATCCATTTGGGACAAAATCGGTTCAAGGGAAAAAGTGTGCAACGCGTGCTTTCAGGCCTAACAATTGTATCATTCTTTAGCGGCATTCATGGCTTCGTTGTTTGACTCTTCGATCACATATCAGAACCTGAAACTCGGTTTCCCACTTCTATCAATATTAGAGATTCGACGCTGTAAACTAACGAGAATGGGATGGCCCCGGTACAGGACTTCAAGGTCGTACGGTATGCCCATAGGACTTCGGGCAAGATTTCTTTCCATTTTTCTTTGGCGTCGGTCAATATCTTTCTGAGGTTTTGGTGTATGATTTTGTTCGTGGACTCTGCTTGCCCGTTCCAACTAGGGTGATAGGGTGTTCATAGGATCATTTGATCTTATGGTCTTCGAAAAACTTGCTTACTTTGCTACCGATGAACTGCTTCATATTGTCGCACACGATGTCGGCTGGCATTTCGAACCATCATATTATATGGTCCCAGATGAAATCAATGACTTCCTTCTCCCTGACTTTCTCAAATTCCTAGGCTTCCACCCATTTAGAAAAATATTCACTCATAAACAATATAAATTGAGCCTTACCGGGTGCCCATGGAAGGGGGCCTACGATCTCCATCCCCCATTTCATGAATGGCCAGGGTTACAAAATTGAATGTAGCAGCTCCCCTGGCTGATGAATCATCGGAGCATGCCTTTGACACCCGTTGCATTTTCGTACGAACTCCTTCGCATCCTTTTCCATATCGATCCAGTAGTAACTGACTCTCATTATTTTTTGAACTAATGATTCGGCGCCCAAATGATTTTCGCAAGTGCCTTCGTGGACTTCCCTCAGAACATACTCGGTATCTCTCGGTCCTAGACATATTGCGAGTGGGCTATCGAATGTTCTTTTGAACATGGTACTGTCTCCGGATGAGCTAAACTGGGCCGCGTTCGTATGCAGAGCCCTCGATTCTTTAGGGTACGAGGGTAGTTTTCCGGTCTTCAGATACTCTATGTATTTGTTTCTCCAGTCCCAAGTTAGGCTTGTTGAGTTTATCTTGGCGTGACCTTCTTCCACTATCGATCTCATGAGTTGCACGACCACTCTCGATTTGAACTCATCATCATCGACCGACGATCCTAAATTAGCAAGGGCATCTGCCTCACTGTTTTGATCTCGAGGTACATGTTGTAGAGTTCACTCCTTGAACTGATGTAACGTTGCCTGCAACTTATCTAGGTATCTTTGCATTCATTCCTCTCTGACCTCGAATGTCCATTAACTTGGTTCACTACAAGGAGGGAGTCACACTTAGCTTCGATCACCTTTGTCCCCAAGCTTTTGGCCACTTTGAGACCTGCAATCATGGCCTCATATTCGGCCTCGTTGTTAGTCAATTTTATAGTCCTAATAAATTGTCTAACTACATTGCCTGTTGGTAGCTTCAATACGATGCCAATTCCGGACTATTTTGTGTTCGAGGAACCATCCGTAAAGAGGGTCCAGATTCCTGAAATGGTCCCTGAGTTTAACAATACCTCTCTTTCCACCTCGGGTATTAGGACCGGCATAAAGTCGGCCACAAAATCCGCTAAAATTTGAGATTTAATGGTGGTCCAGGGTCGATATTCGATATTGTATCCGTTGATCTCTACGGCGCATTTGGCCAATCATCCCGAGAGTTCGGGTTTATGCATTACATTTCTTAATGGAATTTGTTACAATACATATGGGATGACATTGAAAGTACGCTTTCAGTTTCCTAGAGGCACTTAGCAAAGCGAGCGCCAGTTTTTCTAGCTGAGGGTATCTAGTTTCGGTCTCGCCTAGAGTCCTGATAACATAATAGATTGGAAATTGTGTACCTTCCTCTTCCCTGACCAGGACTCTACTTACCACTATCTCGGATACTGCTAAGTACAAGTATAGTTGTTCGTCTGTCTTCGAAGTATGAAGTAGAGGTGGGCTCGAGAGATACCGCTTGAGTTCCTCCAAGGCTCGTTGGCACTCTAGGGTCCATGAGAAGTTATTCTTTTTCTTCAACAGTGAGAAGAACCGGTGGCTCTTGTCGGATGACCACGAGATGAATCGCCCTAGGGCGGCTATGTGTCTGGTTAATCTTTGAACGACCCTGATGTTATCCACAATAGTGATATCTTTAATGGTATTGATCTTATCGGGATTAATCTCGATTCCCTAGTTAGATACCATGAACTCGAGGAATTTCCCCGACCCAACCCTGAATGCATATTTCTCATGATTCAGCTTTATATTGTACTTTTTCAACATGCTGAAGGTTTCCTGTAAATGTTTCAAATGGTCCTCTGCTCGTAGGGACTTAACCAATATATCGTCAATGCAAACCTCCATTGATTTTCCTATTTGTTCTTCAAACATCCGATTTACTAGGCGTTGGTAAGTGGCACCAACATGTTTTAGTCCGAATGGCATTACGTTATAGCAGTAGGTACTGTACTTAGTGATGAAGGACATTTTTTCTTGATCGTCCGGGTCCATCCGAATTTGGTTGTACCCGAAATAGGCATCGAGAAAACTGAGGATCTCGTGGCCGGTCGTCGCATCGATCATGTGATCGATGTTGGGCAAAGGGAAATAGTTTTTGGAGCATGCCTTATTCAAATCTTTATAGTCCACATACATTATTAATTTATTCCCCTTTTTAGGGACTACCACTAAGTTTGCTAACCAATCTGGGTACTTAACTTCCCGGATTCTATTTTAAGGAATTTAGATACCTCGTCCTTGATGAACGCATGCTTGACCTCGGATTGGGGTCTCCTCTTCTGCTTGACCGGGTGGAAGTTTGGGTCCAGGCTCAACTCGTGAGTGGTTATTTTCGACGAGATCCCTGTCATATCAAGGTGGGACCAAGCGAAACAATCTATATTAGTCATAAGGAATTGAATGAGTTTTTTCCTGAGCTAGGGACTCAATCTCGAGCCCAGCTATACCTTTCGATCGGGCGAGTGCTCGATCAGTACGACTTGCACCAGTTCCTCGACTATTGATTTGGTAGCATCGGAATCGTCGGGGGCTATAAAAGACTTGGAAACCCCGTAATCGTCGTCTTCATCGTTCCCCTGCTTCTATGGTTGGGTTGGGGATGATGTAGGTAATTGCTATTTGGCTTCTTGCTTGCGGCCGAACCCAGACCTTTTTGTCGTTGTAAGTCCGGATACCAAGACCACCTCGTCGATCGCGAACATTTCCTTCGCAGACGGTTGTTCTCTGTAAACTGTTTTTATCCCTCCTTGCGTTGGGAATTTCATCACTTGGTGCAGAGTACCGCCCTCATGTTGTGGATCCATGGCCTTCCGAACAGAGTGTTGTACGTTATGTCTCCTTCGATTACATAGAACGTAGCTTCCTAAATGGTCCCTGCGACGTTCACCGCTAATGTTATCTCCCCTTTAGTGGTCTCACATGCCATGTTGAATCCGTTTAGAACCCGGACTGCAAGCACGACCTGATCTTGTAAACCGAGCTGTTCCACAACCCTCGATCTGATGATGTTGGACGAGCTACCTAGATCAATTAACACACGCTTAACTCGAGATTTATTTATGAGTACATATATTACCAGTGCATCATTGTGGGGCTGCACGATCCCTTCAGTGTCCTCGTCATTGAAAGACAAGTTTCCCTTCGATACATAATCCCGAGTCTGTTTTTCCCTTATGATGGATATTTTGGTACGCTTCAACATCGGCCCCTGGGGAATGTTGACCCCGCTGTTGATCATGTTAATGACGTGTTGAAGTTTATCCTGCTCAATTTGTTTATTAGAATCTCTATTCCTGAAATAGTACTTGGCAGGATCGCTCAGGAACTCTCGGAGATGTCCGTTATTGAATAACCGGGCTACTTCTTTTCTCAATTGTTGGCAGTCCTCCGTTCTGTGGCCGTGAGTGCTATGATATTTGCACGTTAGGTTAGGATTCCTTTGGGTTGGATCGAACTGTAGAGGTTGAGGCCATTTGGTGTCTCTGATGCGTCCGATGGCGGTCACGATGGCAGCAACATCAACATTGAAGTTGTACTCTGATAACCTCGGTGCTTCCTTAGGCCCGATGGGCCTGTCAAAACCGTTTTTTCTCATGAGTCCTCGGTTATTTTGACTCTGATTGATTCTCTTTTCATTCCTCGCAGGGTTTCATCCCGATCAGTTACTCTTGCGATCACCGATATACGGATGATGTCGGTCCCTACTTGGCCTTGGTTCACGATCAATGTCTCTTTTGGGTATGTCACTAGCTCGGATAGGATAGACAGACCNGTCTCTGATGCGTCCGATGGCGGTCACGATGGCAGCAACATCAACATTGAAGTTGTACTCTGATAACCTCGGTGCTTCCTTAGGCCCGATGGGCCTATCAAAACCGTTTTTTCTCATGAGTCCTCGGTTATTTTGACTCTGATTGCTTCTCTTTTCATTCCTCGTAGGATTTCGTCCCGATACGTTACTCTTGCGATCACCGATATGCGGATGATATCGGTCCCTACTTGGCCTTGGTTCACGATCAATGTCTCTTTTGGATATGTCACTAGCTCGGATAGGATAGACAGACCTGGAAGGGGCCCCAAGCTGATCATCTTCGACTCCAATTTTTGACTGATGTCGGTTATGCACATCGACCCAAATCACGGCCGGATATTCTACCAGATTTTGCTTTAACTGCTGCGAAGCCAACGAGCTTCGAGTATTGAGTCCTTGGGTGAAGGCTTGCACGACCTAATCATCCGCAACCGGAGGCAGGTCCATCCGTTCCATCTGAAACCGAGACACGAACTCTTTGAGTATCTCATTATCCCTTTGTTTCACTTTGAAAAGGCCCGACTTCCTAGCCTCGACCTTGATAGCCCCGATGTGCGCTTTTACGAAGGAATCTGCAAGCATAGAAAATGAGTCAATAGATTTAGGAGGTAGGTTATGATATCATATCATAGCTCATTTTGACAAGGTCTCTCCGAATTTTTTCAGCAAGACAAATTCGATCTCGTCATCTTCTAAGGCATTCCCCTTGATGACACACGTGTATGAGGTCACATGTTCATTTGGGTCAGTTATCCCATTGTACTTAGGAGTTTCAGGCATGCGAAACTTTTTAGGGATCGGCTTTGGGGCTGTGCTCGGATGGAAAGGATTTTGAACAAACGTCTTGGAGTCTAGGACTTTCAATATTGGTAGCGCTCCGGGGATTCGGTCGACCCTGGAGTTGTAAGTTTCCACCTTCTTGTCGTTGGCTTTGATTTTCTTTTCTCCTGTTTCCACCTGCTTTTTCAGTTTCTCGATCATCTTTATTATTTCAGGGTTAGTTCCAGGTTTAACTTCATTTGGCCTATCCACGGCTGGTTTATTTCCGCGAGTATTTTCCCAAGATGACTCGGGCTCAACTCTACTAGGAGCGCGACTTCGGTTCTGCAGTTGGGCTATCACTGCATGCTAAGCCTGCAGTATTTTGAAGATCACCCGCAAGCTGATCCCATCTCCTTCACCGTCACGAGCATTTTAAGCTACCGATCGGACTCCCCCGCGGATACTGTTTTCAGGATCGGTGGGCATATTCGTGTTGATGGCCATATGTGAGCTCGCGTCAATCGGGTCCGCGACCGGAATTTCGTTGGGATCGGCGGGGGACACCTCGTTCCGGGGCGCTATATTGTTGTTCTCGCCAGAGTGGCCAGACTCAGCATCCGTGTTTAGAGGGGAGATTGGGAGTTCGACATTTTAACGCAAACCTGAAATCAATGGAACTTCAAAAGAGCAAGTGTAAAGTAGGCTGTGTTACGAAAATTTGTATCAAATCGCTGTTATTATCCTTAGTTTCACAGTGGGCGCCAAACTATTTACCCTCAAAATCGGATAACAATTAAATTTGTAAGTGGTTTTAAGGATACGCGAATTAATTTGATACAATAAATTAAGTTACTATTGAACAAACAAAGATAAAATAGATTCAAACCATACGAGGAAAGATAGTTCCAGCTTTAATAAAATATTCACCCTCGATCCGGGCTCGTTGTGGCCAACACTGGTGAACAAGAGAGAGAGGGAGAGAGAGAGCTGATAACAGAGAAAATAATAATATAGTGCTTTGGAATGTGTGTTACAATATGATTCATGAATTATCAGATCTTTTTTTATATAGTAGGGGAGTCCTACTTTAGGTACAACTTTATAAAAGGTAAAAAATCTTCCGATTTACTGATTGCCGGTTCCCTATCGATACATGCCGAGATCCCCGCCGTGATATTCGGTCGGTCACGGATATTTCGGCCTTCCGTTGGCTATGCTTGATTGTCCGACAATATTTTTCGAAGTCGTTTGAGGTTAGCACCAATTCCGGAACCATGACCTCGACATTCTCGAGGGCAGGCGTCATGCCCTGAATTCTGGCTCGATGGGACTTTTGGGTTGATTTCGATTTCTTGCCACTATGTCTCGAGCTTGGTTTATCTTGTTGAAGGCTGGGATGCAGCATGAGCAAGAATTCGCCCGTATACAACTACAATAACATCAAGGCGCCAAGCAGGAACGGTTCCTCATTCAAGAAATATCCAATTTGCTGAATGGTCATTTGTGTCGCTTTTTGTTGGCTACTCTTTCCATTTGCGTAATTGGGATTCTAAAATAGCACTTGTCGATTTTCACTTCAAATGTTTTTAAACGAAAAATAAGAAATGAACTTAACGATGGTAACATGGTGCAAAGCCTCAAAATTACAAGAGAACTGAGACAAGATATAT
>AWOL01S0101644.1:0-13816 GCA_000715115.1 Nicotiana otophora
TATGGGCGAAATCATCAACGTATACCAGCTGATCAGGTGGTGGTGCATATATAACGCCATAACATTTCCCCATACCCCCCATATATATATATATATATATATACACACACTATACGCGTATATAACGTCATCTGGTCATGGGTGAATATACATGTATGAATGAATGTAATGTATAATGAAGTAAGTCAGTAAGATCTCTCAGAATTTCATGAGACCCATGAACAGACGATATGATAGTAGGACATATGGGGAATCAAGAACATAAGCAACCCTAGTACTTCTAGGAATAGAATCATTTGTGAAAGTTGCGTTCTTGCTCGTTTCGTTGCATCATATGGATCATGCCAAAAGGAAAGAAGGGATAGNATCATCAAGCCTCTGAGGTCATCCTATCATATCATCTCGGCCTCTATGGGCGAAATCATCAACGTATACCAGCTGATCAGGTGGTGGTGCATATATAACGCCATAACATTTCCCCATACCCCCCATATATATATATATATATATATACACACACTATACGCGTATATAACGTCATCTGGTCATGGGTGAATATACATGTATGAATGAATGTAATGTATAATGAAGTAAGTCAGTAAGATCTCTCAGAATTTCATGAGACCCATGAACAGACGATATGATAGTAGGACATATGGGGAATCAAGAACATAAGCAACCCTAGTACTTCTAGGAATAGAATCATTTGTGAAAGTTGCGTTCTTGCTCGTTTCGTTGCATCATATGGATCATGCCAAAAGGAAAGAAGGGATAGACTTAGCATACCTTAACTCCATTGAGTCCTTAATACCCTACAAGCAATTCTTGAAACAACTCAACTCTATCTACCATAGCATAAAGAGATTCAAAATCATTGTTAAGTAAAGGCTAAGTCCGCAACTTAAACTAGTAGCTCATTTATGTAAATTTGGGCAGCATCTCCCCTGTAACAAGAGCCTCGTCCAATACCATATTCAAACAACAATGACCAGAGCAATCCAACAATACATAATTATCAATAACAAGACACAATATAACAATAACAAGTCACAACTACTTCACGACGAGCGGCAAACTCTGATTGAAACTTGTATACCCCATATCACCCCTTATAGACTTCTTAATTTAACTTAGCAATATCATTAACAGAATAATGAAGTCATTCATCAATGATTCCATACTTATACCATATATTTATCACAAAAAAAATAACCCACAACTCCAATTATTCTCAATTAACAACTTTATTCACCAGTTCATGTCTAGCCCATCCATTTAACTTAATCAACATCACGATAACCTTAAGCACATGGTTAACACCATATAATTACCTCCTACAGTGTACTCAAGTCAAAATCCATGTTGTACTTAGCTTACAACATCCCAACACACCCCAATCACTTCACTCCCAATACGACAACTATAGTAGTGTCAAACACCCCGGAAATGTTGCAAAGAACGACTAATCCACCATTTCGTCATTATGTGGTGTTTATCCACAAAATTTCTCCTCCAAAACTCCATTAAACAGTAGAAAAATATACAGCCCAAAATTAATATGAAACAGCCCACAAAACAGTCCATTACAAGTCGAATAACTCGAACTAACAGCTTCCGATCACCGTCCCGCGAGTTCTAACTATTAGAAAATGAATTTATCAACCTTCATTGATATTTAAAATCTTAAATACATAAATTAGGCATTTTCGTAACTATTAAATACCTTCCAAAACTTAAAATACAAAGAAAAAGAGAGGCGATATAGCGATACTTACGTCGTAGGGATCGTTCTAATATTATCGCTTCTTGATTTCGTACCCAGGATGTTAATCTTCTTTGAAATCCTTGTAGAGAGATTAAGGATAAGTTTATGGGTCTTATTTGGTCGTGGTTTATGGAAAAATGAAGAAAGAGACGACATAAGAGATATAAATATCCAATTTGTTGAAAAGTCAAAAAGGTGCTACTTGGCACCCTAACATTGGCCATTCTTCCAATCCTTATATCTTTTTATCCTGATATAATATGAATGAACGGTTAAAAGCATTGGAAACTATATTACAATACCTTCAATTGGGTATATAATATGTCCCCAAAAGACCTCATATAACATACGAAAGGTATTGCTCAAAAAGCTTTAGTGACCCACCTTCTTGTCACTTATGCAGTCTACGCAGCCTCGTGAAACGATAAATATCTATCTGCTCCGATATTGTATCGATGAACATTTTAATGCGTTAGAAACTAGACTCGTATATATTCAATTTGACATATGGATAATCCTGTAAATCCAATTATATTAGGAAAAGATCTCTCCTACATTTGACCTAATAGTCAGCACATTATGAATGTAACTTGTGATGGCCTTTGCCAACTTTTGTTCCAAAACTCGCTTGACTTCAAAATATAACATACGGATATCATACGACTAAAATAAGTTATACCATAACCTCCTTATCATGTTAAGAACCTTAGTATTACCCCAAAAGTACATGTTATAACATTTCTAACTTGTCGACATTAGACGAAACTTATTTTCTTCAATTTGCTTAGCTCTTAAGCCTTAAACCCCCCTTGGTAGTTGTTATACATGATCTTAAAGATTTGTGACCTCCAAGGTAACATGATTAACTTACATTATGTACTTTCAAATACGATCTCATTTCTGAGCTTACATCAATTGACTTATGATGTACTCTCACGTACGAAAATATAGAGTGTAACAAATATACTTAGCAGTATCGGAGGTGGCGGTAAGTGTCGTTCTAGTCTGGGTAGACGAAGGTATGCAATATCATATCTATTATGTTAGTAGAATTTTATAAGGGTCGAAAACGCATTATCCACACCTCGAAAAATTGGCCTTAACTCTCATAGACGCCGCTCGAAAGCTTAGGCCTTATTTTCAATGCCACCTAATAGCGGTGGTGACAACTTTTCCCTTATTGAATATCCTTCACAAACCTGTGTTTTCAGATCGATTGGCCAAATGGACAGTCAAAATTAGTGAATTCGATATCGAATACAAACCCAGTACTACAATTAAGTTTTGGCTGATTCGTGGCCAATTTCAGTCTCGGGTTGTTGCCTATGGCCACAAAGGAAGCGGTGATGGTGTTGGAAACGATATCACGAGTTTGGACCTTGTTCACGGGCGGAGCTTCTAACGTGAAAGGTTCCGAGCTCAGGGTAGTCTTAATCATGCCCTCGGGAGAAATTTTGAGACATGCCATAAAAACTACTCCCTTGACTAGCAATGAAGCCGAGTATAAGGCTTTGATTGCAGGTCTTGAATTGGCCCGAGGACTATACTCCACGGTCATTGAAATCAAATGCAATTCCCAATTGACTAACAATAAGGAATGCATGCAACAATATATGGTAAAAGTTNGAGATATAAATATCCAATTTGTTGAAAAGTCAAAAAGGTGTTACTTGGCACCCTAACATTGGCCATTCTTCCAATCCTTATATCTTTTTATCCTGATATCATATGAATGAACGGTTAAAAGCATTGGAAACTATATTATAATACCTTCAATTGGGTATATAATATGTCCCCAAAAGACCTCATATAACATACGAAAGGTATTGCTATAAAAGCTTTAGTGACCCACCTTCTTGTCACTTATGCAGTCTACGCAGTCTCGTGAAACGACAAATATCTATCTGCTCCGATATTGTATCGATGAACGTTTTAATGCGTTAGAAACTAGACTCGTATATATTCAATTTGATATATGGATAATCCTGTAAATCCAATTATATTAGGAAAAAATCTCTTCCTACATTTGACCTAATAGTCAGCACATTATGAATGTAACTTGTGATGGCCTTTGCCAACTTTTGTTCCAAAACTCGCTTGACTTCAAAATATAACATACGGATATCATACGACTAAAATAAGTTATACCATAACCTCCTTATCATGTTAAGAACCTTAGTATTACCCCAAAAGTACATGTTATAACATTTCTAACTTGTCGACATTAGACGAAACTTATTTTCTTCAATTTGCTTAGCTCTTAAGCCTTAAACCCCCCTTGGTAGTTGTTATACATGATCTTAAAGATTTGTAACCTCCAAGGTAACATGATTAACTTACATTATGTACTTTCAAATACGATCTCATTTCTGAGCTTACATCAATTGACTTATGATGTACTCTCACGTACGAAAATATAGAGTGTAACAAATATACTTAGCAGTATCGGAGGTGGCGGTAAGTGTCGTTCTAGTCTGGGTAGACGAAGGTATGCAATATCATATCTATTATGTTAGTAGAATTTTATAAGGGTCGAAAACGCATTATCCACACCTCGAAAAATTGGCCTTAACTCTCATAGACGCCGCTCGAAAGCTTAGGCCTTATTTTCAATGCCACCTAATAGCGGTGGTGACAACTTTTCCCTTATTGAATATCCTTCACAAACCTGTGTTTTCAGATCGATTGGCCAAATGGACAGTCAAAATTAGTGAATTCGATATCGAATACAAACCCAGTACTACAATTAAGTTTTGGCTGATTCGTGGCCAATTTCAGTCTCGGGTTGTTGCCTATGGCCACAAAGGAAGCGGTGATGGTGTTGGAAACGATATCACGAGTTTGGACCTTGTTCACGGGCGGAGCTTCTAACGTGAAAGGTTCCGAGCTCAGGGTAGTCTTAATCATGCCCTCGGGAGAAATTTTGAGACATGCCATAAAAACTACTCCCTTGACTAGCAATGAAGCCGAGTATAAGGCTTTGATTGCAGGTCTTGAATTGGCCCGAGGACTATACTCCACGGTCATTGAAATCAAATGCAATTCCCAATTGACTAACAATAAGGAATGCATGCAACAATATATGGTAAAAGTTCAAAAGCAACTTGCACGATTCAAGGAATGGTCAATTACTCATATCCCGAGAGAGGAAAACGTGGAAGCATATGCATTGGCCAATCTGTGCTCGTCCACAAAAATAAAGGGATCAGATATCGGTACAGTCGTACAGCTTATGCACTCGGTACTAGATGTGGATGGTTATTATGAAGTAAATACAACCAACTTGGTTTGAGACTGGAGAAATGAAATCATCGACTACCGTGAGCATGGCACGCTTCCCGGAGACCCAAATGCATCTCGGGCACTCCACACCAAAGTAACTCGTTACAGTTTATGGGGAGGACAATTATACAGATGGTCATTCCAAGGCCTGTTGGCCCGATGCTTAGGCGCCTCTGAAACTAATTACGTGATAAGAGAGGTTCACGAAGAAATTTGTTGAAATCATTCAGGTGCATACTCGTTGGTGTTAAAATTAGTTAGGGTAGGATACTACTGGCCCTGGATGGAATAAGACGCTAAGGCATTTGTGCAGAAATGCGACAAGTGTCAACGCCATTCGCTGTTAGTACACCAACCGACAGAACTACTACACTCGGTATTATCCCCATAGTGATTCATGAAATGGGGAATGGATATAATAAGGTCGTTGCTACGAGCTCTCGGAAAGGTAAGTTTTCTCTTAAGTTTAGCTGATATTTCACAAAGTGGGTTGAAGCACGTCCTTACCAGAAAATCGGCGAGCGCCAAGTGGTCGATTTCCTGTAGAAGAACATAATTCGTTAGTTCGGAATACCGAATGAGATTGTCTATGGCAACGAACCACAGTTCATAGGCACAATAGNCAAGTGTCAACGCCATTCGCCGTTAGTACACCAACCGACAGAACTACTACACTCGGTATTATCCCCATAGTGATTCATGAAATGGGGAATGGATATAATAAGGTCGTTGCTACGAGCTCTCGGAAAGGTAAGTTTTCTCTTAAGTTTAGCTGATATTTCACAAAGTGGGTTGAAGCACGTCCTTACCAGAAAATCGGCGAGCGCCAAGTGGTCGATTTCCTGTAGAAGAACATAATTTGTCAGTTCGGAATATCGAATGAGATTGTCTATGGCAATGAACCACAGTTCATAGGAACAATAGTTACAAAATTCCTTAAAGACTTGAAAATCAAAAGAATTACATCTTCGCCATACCACCCGAGCGCAAATGGCCAAGCGGAATCAACAAATAAGGTGATTATTCAAAATCTCAAAAAAAGATTGTAAGCAGCCCAAGGTAAGTAACCCGAAGAATTACCGGGAGCGTTATGGGCATACCAGATAACGTCTAAGTCAAGCACAGGAAAGACACATTTCTCTCTAATCCCAATGGAAGTAGGAGAACCAACATTGATGTACTTCTGGGGTAGACGAAGAAACAAACAATGAAGCATTGCTAGTCAAATTAGAGGTGCTTGACGAACGCAAGGACTTAGCGCACATAAGGATGGTGGCCCAAAAATGAATAATGGAAAGGTACTATAATCGAAGGGCCAATCTCCGCTATTTCAAAGTGGGAGACTTGGTTTTAATAAAGGCGACTCAAAACACCCGGGAGCTTAGTGCAGAAAAGTTGGGTCCGACATGGAAAGTGCCTTAATAGATTTCAGTTGTCACCGGAAAAGGATCATACGAACTAGAAAACCAAGATGGACTCAAATTGCCGAGCAACTCAAACGTGACTCACCTCAAAAGGTATTATTACTGATGAGTACCGCTTATACTGAAAGTATGTGTTGCACTCTTTTTTCTTTTGTCCAGTTTTTGTCCCAAATAGTTTTTTCTGGTAAGGTTTTTAATGAGACAACAATGAAAATCATACTACGAAGGAAATGTCATCAGCAAAAATAAGACTTGTAAATGACAAGGCATGAAAACGACAAGGCATTGCAGGATGGTTAGATAGTATTTGGCTCGATAGCAAAGTTCCTAATGGAAAACGAAGCTTGCTATCGGACCAAAGGTTATTCAACCGTTCACGAGTGCTCCTTCCCTACAAGCCACTAGGGGTTGTTAGATAATATTTGGCTTGGTAGCAAAGTTCCTAACGGGAAACGAAGTTTGCTACCGGACCAAAGATTATCCAATTATTCACTAGTGGAATCCTCAAAGGAGCAAGACTTCTAGCGTTCTAATTGTCATCCTTTGCATTCGAACACTAGGGGAATGATATGAGAATACGACAATCTGATTGGCTCAAAAACCGGACTACGAAATCTGAGAATAAAAATATCTCATCGGGACCGGGGAATGCACAACCAGCCCCATAGAAACAAGTTGTACAAATTAGCCACAAGTAATAGCAATTCCTTTTATTTCAGCAAAACGAATACTTATGTACTTTTGAAGATAGAAAGAATAAAATCAAGTCCTTTTATTTTTATCTTGTTTCTTATCCAAACGATGAATCAATTTTATCCTTTGAAAATTAATCAAGTACTTCAAATGCTAGTGTCGAAATGAATGGGAGACGTCCTCTTCAAGAGCACCGTAAACATAAGAGAGCCCTCTCTTATGAAACCCTCAAAGTAAAAGGTTGGTTCCGGAAGAGTTTATGCCCGGAACCCAAATGCTGTCGGGGAAAAATGCACCTGAAGTCTTGCATAATTCAATGCAAAAAGTAAACTTTGTGAAATACTTAAACAAAAAACACTTTTATTTATCAAACAAGCCAAGCAAGACAAGTACAAAAATACAAAAAGAAAACAACAAAGGAAAAGAAAGCAAAAAACTAAACTATATTGCCCCCGGAACTCGGGGGAAGAGAAGCATCAGTGCCCCCAAGAGAAGTATGTGGATCTGCCGTCGGCTCGGGATCTTTGCCTTCATCATTATTCTCTTCAAGTTTCTTCTCGGTTCCTGAGAACGTGGAACCAGAATTAAGAAAGTCAGTTGCATCGGGCTGAGCCGAGAGGCGTCTTCGAGCGATTGACTCTAGATCTCGGGCCGTAGCGATTTGATCGTCAATATCAATGATGCTAGCTTTGGCTTCATCCAAGGTTTGTCGCCTCATGTTATACATCTAATGTGTTTTTTCGATGATGAGGGAATCCGCGGGGCGCTGAAGTTCTGATTTGAGCCTATCGACCTCAGTCAGAAGGCCATCCTGCTTAGATCCCATGGCATTAAGGCTAAGATCAAGATCACAGATATTGGTTATGTGAACCTTATTATGATCCATGATCCTCTTATACCTATCCTCTATCTGGGCACACTTCTCCTCGGCAGCAACTGCCTCTGTAGTCTTGGAACTCAAGACTGCCTCCAAGTTATTTACTCGCTTAATTAAGGTAGTCTCGCACTCAGTAGTAGCAAGCACGGGATCTTGGACTTCAAACCACTTAGCCTTAGCTTCTTGGAAATGAACTTTTAATTGAGAAGTCCTGGCTAAGGGTTACCACCTCCTACTCACTAAGTTGCAGTCGGTCCTCGAAATCACTCGCTACGTTAGCCTTTGCTTCTAACACCGGGAGGCACACTGCGAGTTGATCCCTATCAGACAACAGTTGATCTAGCTCGGACTTAAGCTTTTATTTATCGAGGATCAACTTCTAAAGGCCCTAGGAAGCAAGGAACTTGGCCTGCAAAGCAAAACCCAAGTTAGAAACTTTGTCATAGCAAGTCAAAAAGAAACAAGCAGTAAAGAGAACAAGTACAATATCGATGTTGCATTGTGCATGGCATTATTTATCATACACTCCACCGAAAGATAGTGTATTTTTTTCTTATCTTTCTCTGAAGCCAGCAGCTTCAGGTAATTGGTGAGTTTCACCGCTCGGGACAGCAGATGGCACTCAATAGATACTGATGGGGAGATACTCCTCCTCATATAGTGATCTGCAGAAGGGGTGAATAGTTGTGCCCTAAATTCCCATAGTCTCGGTACTGAGAAGGAGGGACATCCTCTTCTCGGGTGTCTGTGGCCGGTGGGAATGATGTAGCAGTTGTTGGTGATGAAGGTATGGCCGACATGGAAGGATATGAAGGTGATGGTGTTGTGGGATGAGAAACATATGCAGCAAATGCAGTGCTGGTTGTTGGTTGCTCACCAACTAAAGACGGAAGAGGCCCGGTACTCAGCCTCATAGTACCAGGAGTAGTAACTAGGACCGGAAAGGGTGAATTGGCATTTTCCACCAAGTCAAACTATTCATAGAGCACTTGGGCATCGTCCCCTGTTGGGGTTATAATCTCTTTATATTGAGAATTTTGTTGAGCTGATGAATGTCGTTGTCTCTTTTGTATAGAAGCCCCTTCATCACTGGCTTCCCTATCATCGTCGATAACCACAGTGGTTGCGGCTAGCTCAGGTGCGGTTTTTTTCACTTTCTTATTCTTGGCCTCGATCGAAGAAGAACACTGCCTTTTTGGTTGTTTGTCTTTCGATCGGGGACTTCGAGAAGAGGCACTTGCACCGGATGCAAATCCGATGGCGCCTATTCGGGTGAGAACCTCTTCCAGCAACCTTGTAGCCTCCACGGGATCAACCAAAACATCCTTTTCATGGATGGTAACAAAGCCCTGCGAGAGACCTAAATCCAACAAAAGGAGAGGTTAACCAATTTTTTTAGGCACAAAAATGAAATGAGAGCAAAATCAGTTTTACGAGTCAACTTACCATGATTATTAGCCCTTCATCCGTATTTGGGGCTCAACTCTTTTCACTGGCGGGTCTCGGGCATGGTGATGTCCATATACTTTTGAACCCACCGGTCCGGTCCGGGCCTTCAACCCTTGATAGTTTCCACCGAGTTGCTGAAATAATAAAAGAAGAAGGATCATCAACGACACGAAACAACCTTTTATCATAAAAACAAAAAAGATAAACTTTGAATTTACGTGTACGAGTCCAGGACTCAGGGAAAGATAAAGTTGTGGCCGGGATAATATCCCTAGTGGCAACAATGACAAACTGCTCCATCAATTCACGGTCGTTGTCCTCATCCATGCTGGTGAGCAAAGCATGGTGGCCTCGTTTGCTAAAATTTATTACCCCCCTCCCGGGAAAATCTTGAGGGAGTAGAGATTCATCATACGAGCCAAGGTGAGCTCTTCCTCCGTCTCCTAGCACAACCGCCGTAGACATGCCACCGTTCGCCACACCGAAGGGCCCACCTATACCAAACAAACCCGACAGTTATGACACTGCTCCAAAATCACGGGGTCAATTCCCCCGCTCAAAGAAAATGCACCCAAAGTGAATGGGTATGTATAAATATACATAAAGCCCTTCTTAGTTAAGGTTACTCGCTCTACTAGTTCGGGAGCAATGATATTCAGGTCACGACAATCACAACCCTCCTTCACGGTAAGAATATTGGAAGGGCTGATAGAAAAAAGGTATATGCCAACAGCCCAAGTGCGAGAACCTGCAGAAGGGAACTTCTCTTCGAAGTTATTGGTTGTGTTGAGTCATTTGGGGATGATGGTGCTTAGTGTAGGGGGGTCAGCATCAATGTTGATTTCTTTTCTTTGTTCTCCTTCGGACCCCCACCAAAGAGAAAACCGGAGTTCTTGAAAGAATTAGTGAAAAAATCCATGATCAGCAGAAGGTGATAAGAGTTCATTGAAGAAGAAGATTAAAGAAGGATGAAAGCAGGAAAGAGTTGAATGCAAAGAAGTTGAGAGAGTTTGTAAAATTGTTTAAGTGTAAAAGAAGAAGAAGAATGAGGCATATAGGTAAAGGAATAGGCGGCTAAAATCGTGGGCATGATTACCTCGAGAACCGGAGAAAATATTGCTAAATCATGGAGTAACACATGTTCGGAGTATTAAATGCAAAGAGACGTGCGTCTAATCAAGCATCAAAAACTTTTCAGAAGGGTTCGGGAAATTTTCCGCCAAGAAAGGAATCTTCACCAACTTCCCAGTAACACAAAGATGTGCCACCGGAAAGCATGGGGACTATCTATATAGGGTAAAATCGGTTCACATTAAATACTCAATTAACAGAATGACACGTAGAACCGGAGATAGGCGGAAGACGAAGCAAATTGGAGTCAAGACCGAATGCAACAACTTCGGTTGACATCGGGTAGACCCCGAGGGGAACATTATCAACGAGTGCAAATAAATATTTGCCACCAGATGATATTCAATGAAGAATATTCCTCAGCATTAAGTACACATCTGCTACAGAGAATTTTGGCATTCATAGCCTATTGTTGCATATTCATCAATGGCCCTCATTATTGTCATTTAAGAGAGGCTTGATCCTAGTACCTTATTCCCTAGGTTTAGCTATAAATAGTGACTTCAACAACCATTGTAAGCCACGAAAGTTCTGACAAACTTATATTACACATTATTTCAAGCTAAATAATACTTTATTTTCTGTCTTATGATATTCTTATTGCTGCCTTTGGAAACCCTGCTCCCAGAACCAAGTTGTTTGCCATTTTATCTCGATTTCAAAGCTAAGTTTTGTATTTTATTTAATTTATTTATTATTTTGGGATCAAATCGATTCGCTTATTTATAAACCACACTATAAATTTAAATTTACTATTTTACGGGTAAACAACTCATCTTTTCTCAATTCTGCATTACCAAGTATTTTAATGTAGTGAAAAAGGTAGTAAATTATATTTCTGTTTATCTAAGCTTATCTTTTTCCATTATTATCCAAAATTTCCGGCTTCTATTTTATTGTTCTAGAGTATTGCTTTTTAAATCTTTAACCGTAATTGTTGTTTAACAGTTTAAGAACAATTGACAAGGAGAATTTCATTATTTCAAATAGTATCACCGATAGTTTGTATGAGTTTAAAAGCCGGTGGAGGAAAGATTGAAATTTACAAAGCTAGAGCCTCAAACTGGAAAATAGTAATACTTCTCTCACTAGCATACATTAGCTTTGTGTATTAGTAAATATCTTATTTGGTACACTTTTTAAACCTATATATATTAATACAAGTATTAATTATACACCATATTTGGCATTATCCTACGTATAGCTAATGCATAAGAAACCACGGTATTAGCAATACTGTAACGACTCGGCCGGTCGTTTTGAGTATTACAATCCCGTTCCCTCATTTACTACTCAATTTGTACTTTTACAGTTGTTATATGACTTGTCAGGGTAATTAGTTGGGATTCGGTGAGGTTTTGGAATGAATTGGAACACTTAGTTCACAAGTTTAAAGTTTAAGTTGAAATAGTTGACCGGATATTGACTATGTGTAAACGACTCCGAAATAAAATTTTGATGATTCCAATAGCTCCGTATGGTAACTTTGGACTTAAGAGCATGTCCGGAAAATTATTTAGAAGTCTGAAGTTAAATTAGTCTTGAAATGGATAAAATAAAAATTTAAATTTGGAAGTTTGATCGGGGAGTAGACTTTTTGATATCGGGGCCAGAATCTAGTTATGAAAATTGGAATAGATCTGTTATGTCATTTATGACTTGTGTGCAAATTTTTAGGTCAATCGAACTTGATTTGATAGGTTTCAACATTGAATATAGAAGTTAGAATTTCTTAATTTTATTAGGCTTGAATTGGGGTATTATTCGTGTTTTTAGCGTTGTTTGATGTGATTTGAGGCTTAGATTAAGTTTGTATGATGTTTTAGGACTTGTTGGGGTATTTGGTTGAGGTCCCGGGGGCCTCGGGTGAATTTCAGATGGTTAGCGGATCAATTTTGGACTTGGCATTTTGGCTGAAGACTGCTGGTTTTGTTGGTTACTGGTTTCCTCTTATGCGTTTGCGAGGAAGGTCTCGCATTCGCGAAGTGTACCTGGAGGCTGATGAAAATTTGTTCTTCGCCGCGTTCACAAAGGGTTGGGCAGTGGATGCATCGGGAACGCGAGAAGGTGACGCGTTCGCGAAGAAGAGAGGAGGCAGCTGGGGACCCCATGCAATTGGTCTACGCGTTCTCGGAGAGGAGGTCGCGTTTGCGAAGTGAGGGGTCAGTGAAGCATCCCGTTCGTGGTTGGTTGAATGCGTTCGTGAAGGGCAATTTTTGGACAACACAATTTTGTGCTTCGCGAACGCTTGGGGCCTGTCGCGTTCACTAAGAAGAAAAACCTGGGCAGTGAGTTTAAGTTCTCCATTTTTACCGATTTGGAGCTCGGGAAGAGGCGATATTTGGGATATTTTCAAGAAAAAACAACGGGATAAGTGTTCTTAACTTAATATTGGTCAAATTACCCGAATTCATGGTTGTTTTTAATATTTAATTGGCGATTTAAGTTGGTAATTTTGTGAAAACCCTCTTGGTTAATTTGAAGATTTGAGGGTCGAATTGATGTAGGAATTTAGTAAATTTTATATGGTTGGACTCGTGGTTGAATGGGCGTTCATAAGTTTTTAACTTTTGTCGGGTTCCGAGACGACCACGGACGATTTTTGAGTTAAATTTTGAATTTTATTGGAAAATTAGTATTTTCATATGGAATTAATTTCAATAATTTGTTTTTACTAAATCGAGTTAATTGTAACTAGATACTAGGCTTTCGGAGGCCAATTCGCGAGGCAAAGACATAGCGGAGTAAAGAATTACACTGTTTGAGGTAAGTAACATTTCTAAACTTGGTTCTAATGGTATAAATTCCTGAATTTTGTGTTATATCAATTGTTGGAGATGACTCACATGCTAGGTGACGAGCGTGTGGGCGTGCACCATAGAAACTGTGACTTACATGAATTCTGTGAAGTTGTAAAATTAAAGAATCATATTATTATCCGAATATTCTCTACGTGTTAGGAAAATTGAGTTGAGACTCGTATTAAAGATCATGTTTAGGTTATGTCCCCGATATTTTGGGACCCATAGGGTCGTGTTATTGTTGAATTAATCGTTGTAAAATGTACCTTTCATACTCAGTCATATTCATCCATTGTGAGGATATTTATGAGATCGAGTTGCGCGCCGCGACATGCCATATTAGCTTTATATATAGTATTATTATATTGATCGGGGTTGGCCGTTGTCGCAAGGC
>AWOL01S0101660.1:0-12806 GCA_000715115.1 Nicotiana otophora
GATATCTATATGAATATATTGTGAATTGTTAGATAAAGATATTAAAGGATGAAAATCTCATAACCTTGATTGTCTGTTTAAATCAATTAATTGTTACAAAAAATTGTTCTCCTCCCAAATTCATCTTATAATGAATATACTCTCCTTCTGGAGGCACATAAGAAAATGTCCTCCTTTATTGTGGAGCGGGCCGAATGCCTCGGCAGGATAGACGCATCTATGGATCGCACCGCACGTCCCTCGGCAGTGTACACGACATTCTGGATCGGACCGTACGTCCTCGACAGAAATCATGCTTAATAATAATAATTACACGATACTCTAATAATTTATTTCAGCTTGTGAAGCTAAGTAATAAGTTGAAAAATCCTTGAAATTTAATGAATTATTATTCTTGCTTGTTTAGGAATTAATTGTTACTCATGTAAATGAGATTTAATTGATAAATTAGAATTTATTTGAATTGAAGGAATTTAATTATTATATTGAGAATTGTTACATTTGAAGGAATTTGAGTATTTTCGCTGATTAAATAAATTATTATAAATTCTGTAAATCATGATGATTTAAAAATTCTCGTTTTATTTCAGTTATTATTATTGACCCATAGTGAGTGTCAAAGTCGGTCATCTCGTCTCTACCACTTCGAGATTAGGCTTGATACTTACTGGGTACACGTTGTTTTCGTACTCATATTGCACTTACTGCACATTTTATTGTGCAGGTACATATATGTATAGCGGCCTTGTGGGTGTAGATGTGTGGTTAATAATTGTGGGGACATAGGTGAGCTGCATTCTATATTACAATCCGCAGCTAACAGAATCTCCATTAGAGTTATTATACTTTCCTGTCTAATTTGTATTCTGGACAGATGTTGTATTTTATTTTAATTCCCTAGTAAATGCTCATGCTCTTGTGACACCGGGTTTTGGGAATGGTTGTGAATTATTTAAAAATTTAGTTTTAAAAATATTTATCATTTACTCTATGAGTTTTATCTTTACTATTTCATTGAAGAAAATTTTATTTCAAAAATACTAAAATGAGTAATTAAGCTAATTGACTATGGTTGGCTTGTCTGACAGTGTTGTCCGGCGCCATCACGACCTTTTTGGATTTTGGGTCGTGACATGAGAAGTCATAAATGACGTGATACTATACAGCATGAGGAAAAATGCATCTATATGCCTGTATGTCAAATATGCATGCCAAATGCGATGCAAATCAGTGATAAAGACCATATGCATACTCTTATAGTATCAATCCACTCAGTCCTCCCAGTCGCTCATCACTAGGCACTCGGCACTCACACTCAGTAGGTACCTGCGCTCACTAGGGGTGTGCAGACTCCGGAGGGTCTCCTACAGTCCATGTGCTATAATCCGCACGGACAACTCACGTGCTGTACTGACAACTCACGTGCCATAATATCAATATCTCAAATCGTACGGACAACTCACGTGCTGCACAAACAACTCACATGTTGCACGGATAACTCACGTGCTATAGTAAGTCGATCTGACCCGTTGCGACGTGCAGCCCGATCCCATAATCATCCTCCCAATCAGGCCCTCGGCCTCACTCAGTCATCAATCTCTCCAGTCTCTCGGGCTCACATTGTCATGATACCATCCCGAAAATAATGATATGATGCATCAATAAATAACAACAGAGACTGAGATATGATATGCATGTTAATGCGTATGACTGAGTATGTAATGCAATGAAAGCAGATTACTCAACAACATAAATGACCTCAGTGGGTCCCAACATGATAAGTATGTAGCCAAGACATGGTTTCTAACATAATCACAGCTCGATAACTCTAGTACATTGAGATTTCATGATTTCAGAAAAGTTCATGTAACTACACAGTACCACATAAATAACGGAAATCACGGTTTATACGGTGCACGCCCATACGCCAGTCATCTAGCATGTGCGTCACCTCAAAACCAAACACACAACACGTATATTCAGGGTTCATACCCTCAGCTCCAAGATTAGAAGTGTTACTTACCTCGAACAAGCCAATACCAATGCCGAGCAAGCCAAGTGATGCTCCAAAGATGCCATCACACGCGTTCCGACCTCCGAACAGTTCGAAATTAACCAAAAAACAACTGAAGTACATCAAACAATGCTAAAGGAACCAATCCCGATCGAAAAAGATCAAATCTTGAATCAAAAATCCAAAATCGGCCAAAAGCCCAACCCGGGACCGCACCTCAGAACCCGACAAAATTTATAAAATCCAACAACCCATTCAATTACGAGTTCAACCATACTAGTTTCACTCAAATTCGACTCCAATTCGATGTTCAAAAGTCAAAAATTCATATTATGAAACTTTAGGCCAAAACCTCCAATTTCCTCTATAAATTTCACAATCCAATTACCAAAAACGAAGGTAGATTCGTGATATAAGATAAAAAATGAGTAGAGAACACTTACCCCAGTCCACAAGATGCAAATTGCTCCAAGAATCGTCTCAATTCGAGCTTGGAAATGTTAAAATGAAGCCAAAATCGCGAACCCTTGTATTTATCATTCTGCCCAGCACTTTCTCACCTGCGGCACATTAGTCGCTTCTGCGACAAAAATATGCTTCTGCAGAGAACACTGGAGGTCTGCCTTCACACCTGCGGTAAAAACTCAGCTGCTGCGCACACGCAGGTGCAAGTCCAATTTGCGCTCATGCGCTTAAGTTCGCTCTTGCGCCTCTCGCACCGCATCTGCACCTTTGCATATGCGATCCTACGATTCTGCGGACTCCTACTCCCAACAACACCTTCGCTCCTATGACACCTTTGTCTCTTCTGCGACCATCGCACCTGAGCAAAACCAGCTGCATGTGCGATCACACCAGAACCAGAAATCTTCTGCAATGCAACATGAAGTGAAAATGATCCAAACCTCGTCCAAAACTCATCCGAACCACTCAGGACCCCGTACGAATATACCAACAAGTCCAATAACATAACACGGACCTACTCGAGGTCTCAAATCACGCATAACAACATCGCAATAACGAATCGTACCTCAAATCGAAATCTATGAACTTTAAACTTTCAAATTCACTAACTCGTGTCGAAACATAGCAAATCATTCCAAGCCTAATTCAACTACGGACCTCCGAATCACAATACGGACGCACTCCTAAGTCCAAAATTACCCAACGGAGCTAACGGAACTATCAAAACTCCATTCCGGGTTCAAATTCACAAAAAGTCAAACTTGGTCAACTTTCCCAATTTAAAGCTTCAACCATGAAATCCATTCTTTCAATTCGATTCCGAATAACCTGAAAACCAAAATAGACGATTCACATAAGTCACAATACATCATACGAAGCTACTCATGCCCGTAACTACCGAGCGAAGTGCCAATGCTCCAAACGATCGGTTGAGTTATTATATTAAAATGCCTAAAACACATAATTCAAAGTCCCGGAAAATATTTTCAATCAAATTGCAAAGATCTTTGTATGGTCTAAAGCAATCAGGAAAAATGTGGTATAACAGCCTTAATGAGTATTTATTAAAGGAAGGTTATATAAATGATGTCATTTGTCAATGTATATTTATAAAGAAAACAACATCGGAGTTTGTTGTACTTATTATATATGTTGATGACGTAAACCTTATTGGAAATCCTACAGAACTCCAAAAGGCAATTGGTTATTTAAAGAAGGAATTAGAGATGAAAGATCTTGGAAAGACAAAATTATGTCTTGGTTTGCAAATTGAATATTTGGCAAACGGGACTTATGTTCATCAATATGCCTACATAGAAAAGGTATTGAAACGGTTTTACATGGATGAAGTACATCCATTAAGTACTCCGATGACTGTTCGATCACTTGATGCGAATAAGGACCCGTTCCGACCTCAAGAAAAGAATGAAAAACTTTTTGGTCATGAAGTACCATATCTTAGTGAAATTGGTGCACTAATGTATCTTGCTAACACTATAAGGCCTGACATAACTGTTTTAGTTAATGTCTTAGCAAGATATAGTTCTGCTCCTACAAGGAGACATTGGAATGGAATTAAACACATATTGCGATATCTAAAAGGGACTACCGATATAGGCTTATTTTATGGCAATGATTGCAGTCCCGATCTTGTTGGTTATGCCGATACTGGATATTTATCTGACCCACACAAGGCTCGATCTCAAACTGGATATGTGCATATATGTAGAGGCAATGCAATATCTTGGCGATCGACTAAGCAATCAATCATGGCTACTTCATCTAATCATGATGAAATAATTGCTATTCATGAAGCAAGTCGAGAATGTGTATGGTTGAGGTCTATAATACAGCTTATTCGAGATAAATGTGGTTTGAAGTGTGACAAACTAACCACAATTTTATATGAAGACAATGCAGCATCCATAGCCCAATTGAAGGGATGAATCATAAAAGGAGACGGGACAAAGCACAGTTCGCCAAAGTTAATTTTTTACACATGATCTTCAAAAGAATGGTGATATCAAAGTGCAACAGATCCGTTCAAGTGATAATATGGATGATTTGTTCACCAAATCTCTACCGACATCAACCTTCAAGAAACTAGTGTACAAGATTGGGATGCGAAGGCTCAAAGATGTGAATTGATACTCTCATCAGGGGGAATTAATACACAGTGTACTCTTTTTTCCTTACAAGATTTTGTCCTACTGAGTTTTCCTTGCAAGGTTTTTAACGAGGCAACCAAAAAGCATATTTCTAAACATGTACACTCTTTTTCCTTCACTAGGTTTTTTTTTTCTAATAAGGTTTTAACGAGGCACATTATCTATGGACATCCAAGGGGGAGTGTTATAAGAAATTTTGGTGGATGTATATCTTCCTCCATGATCTTCCTCTCAAATGCTTAATAACATATTCAATGACATATTTCTTCATTTTTTATGCCTATATAAAGGTATTGTAATAGATGGAAAGAACACACAACTGAAGAAGAAATAAAACCTCTTCTCTTTCTCTCTATATCTCTTAGCTTGATTTTCCTTGTTCTATATTTTTACTTTGAACTATATTTCATATCAAAAATAGTTTTTTAGTGATATTTGACAAGGTTGATTGACTTTTCTTATACAAAAATAATAATTATTTTATTTACTTTAATACAATAAACTAAAAGTTGAATGACTATCCAAATTAATTTTTATATAACACTCTTGAAAACTCAAGGCAACCTTTTCTCTTAGTCCAAATGTAACTCATCTGTTTAGATTTGAAACTCGGAGCACTTTATTTCATTTTCCTTTCCTTTTAAAAGTATTTGTGATTGGGATTGTTACACAAATAATCGACTAGATTCAATGTTGACTTTTACTAACAGATATACACAAATTTTATATATATATATATATATTATACAGCCGCCAATTATTTTAGTTTGAGAGATTAAGTGAGCGGCTATTTGCTTTCGTTGTGGTTGAAGAAAGAAAGTTATGGATCACAAAGTTTCTCTTTTTTTTCTTTCGTCTAAAAGGTTTACATATGCTCACCAGACCAATGGATTAGAGCACTGGGTCACTTACTGCTATTTCATAAATCATAGGCTCATAAATCCAAATTATGAATATTTTTATTCTTATAGAGGTTTATAGTAATGAAAATGCCTAAGATGACTTGCATAACTTCCTTTACCCATGTGAGTGTGCCTACTGCCCAAATTAGCTAATTTTGAAAGGGACTTCGTATATATATATATACCCGGTTTTGTCTAAGTTTTTATATTTATAAAAAGCAACTAAAGTTTTTTACAAAATATATACAAATTCAGTCAAAATCTATAATTTATCTACAACTTAAATATACATTTTTTGTACAGAATTCGGTCAAAACATAACATTAACATATAATTTATATACAACTTGTATACAATTATGTCAGTTGTAGATATTTTATATATCATTTCTACACTCGACATACAAAATATATACAATTTGTTTGTCTTTTTTCGAAATTCAATCTGAAATTTCTGCCAAAACCATCTCGAATCTTCACCAAATTCTCTCAGAATTGAGATATAAACTCCAAATGATATTCCCAATCATTTGCAACAACATCCAATTCAAACAAAAAATAACTTTGCAAATTTTGATTTTCTAATTCAAAGCTTCTAAGCTTTCTAATGAGTTAACATAGTTTCCAATTCAATCTACTCACTTTTGATTAATACTATTTTGCTTATTAATTCCAAAAAGCTAAAAGAAACTAACGATCTTCCCTTGTTCAAAAGTGATAATTCATTCATTGTTTAACATATATAAAAAAGTAGAAAATAAAAAGAAAAAGAAAACATAATAGAATTGCTTGATGTCAAATCTCCTTGTTCTCGTAAAGGTATGGCTGAAGTTGAGGAGAAAGAGGTCAAACATTCTTATGTTAATTTATAATTTAGTTTTGGGGTGAAAGAGGCAGAGAAAGTATGGAAGATTAGATTCTAATATATTATTTTGTATAAAATTGATAATTTGTATATGAACTTGTAATTAAGTTAAAATCTCAATAGTGAGGGTAAATAAGTTTCAAAATTAATATAGATAAATAATATTCTCATTTTGAGCTAGTCTTTTTTTTTTTTACCAAAAGTTGCCGATTCCGTGAAGCCATTGCGTATTATTCACTCATATCATCACGTGGCTATAGCAGGTTTTGCAACCAAATTGCCAGCTGAGGAAGTAAAAGAACCGGAGAAGAAGGATGAATTTGTCTCTTAGCAATGCTATAAAAGATTTTGGCTTTGCATAGAATACATACTCTTATAACTAGGAGTGTACATAAGTCGGATTGATTAGAATTTTTCAATTATCAAATCAAATTAATGGTGTTAAATTTTTAAATTTATAAACCAAATCAAACCAAACCAAATCAATAAAATCGGTTTTTTCAATCTCGGTTTTTTTCGATTTTTTTTCGGATTTTCGTTTTTTTTTTCTGGTAAAGTCTTCATAGCATAAAATATGTAACTTCTGCTCCAAATATTTCTTAAGTCCTAATAAAATACAACTATATAATGTATTTTCAAGAAAGTAACACAATAATATGAGATAAGTCTTAGCATTATACTAAAATATTCAATAACAAAGATAAACTAATAAAATTACATAAAATAAATATTGCTAATTATTAAGCCATAATAAAAAATAATATAATCTAAAAATATTAATAGGTCATGCTAAAATATGTATAGCTAATAAGTACTAATATTAATTACATCACTAAACACTAAAGAAAAAAATAAACTAAGTTATGCATTTTCATTATAAACCAATATAAAACTAAAATAATTATCCAACACTATCGTCATTCCTAGTATTGAATTGAATTTCTTTTCTTAGCATTAGTATTTATTTGAACTTTGTTTGAGTTACTACATTTATAGGCTTTAAAATTTATTTACCATTCAAGAATGTTAAGTCTAAACTTGAAATAATACGTTAAAAGATAAAATTGTGAAAAAATTTAAGAAGTATTTATAAATTACATTACAATAAATATTTATATATATAAAATATTTTTAAAAATTATATAAATGTACTATCAGGTTAGTTTGATTTCGGTTTGACTTTGTTTTAGTTAAAACCAAACCAACCCAATCAATTATGATCAGATTTTATTTTTCAATATTAAACCACATCGAATTTTTTTTTCTGATTTGACTCGAATTAATACGATTTATCAGTTTTTCTTTCTGCACCCCTACTTATAACTTCATGGGGTTATGCCAAAACATGGGGTTTCGAAAAGAATCCAATTATGAGAAGGGTATAATTATTAGGGGCGATATAGATATTGGGATTACATCAAGCAGTCTCCTATTTCTAAATTCGTTGCATGTGCAAAATCTGAAATGTTGATAGCAACGGATGCGCTCTCTCTCTCTCTCTCTCTCTTTATTGTTTAAGGAAATTGTTCATTCTTTTCACTTCAATTTTCATTTTACTTAAAACTATTTTTCATAATATGTAGCATTTATAAATCCGCTGTTTCGTGCGAAGAGTTTTTTTAAAAATTGATACGGAATGCACATGTATTGCACAACTAATTTCGTCATACGCATGCACACAAATATTATTAATTTTAGGGTTAAGTATGCTAAATACTTTTATAATATTGCTCAGTTTTAGACACACCACCTGTATTTCTAGATCAAACACTATGTACTATTAAAATCTAATAGTCCGTCACAACCCAAAATTCAACTAATCGTGATGGCATATAACCCGACCCGTTAGGTAAGCCAATTTACGAGAATCCAATTCAAATGAAATTTACTGATAAAATAAGTGATGAAATAACCGACTTTAACGTATTTTTCAAGGACTGGTAGTACAAATCATGAGCTTCTAAGATTAATATTTACAAAGCTGGTATGAAAAAAAATACAACATCTGTTTAAAATATACATGAACAGATTAAAAATTCTAAAACTACCATGAACAAGAGGCAGCTATAACCGGATCAGAGGTACATCTTCCATGCCAGCTCCCGCCATACACAGCAACATCAGCATCAGAAATCTGCACGAAAGGTGCAGAAGTGTAGTATGAGTATTACCGACCCCATGTACTCAAAAAGTAACAAACCTAACCTTAGGTTGAAAGTAGTGACGAGATTGAACAAAAGTCAGAGTCCATCATCAACAGTCAGGAAATAGTTTATAACAACACAAATAAAATAATACAAGTAATAACTCAAGATATGATGCTCTGTTCGTTCACAATTTCCGGAAAAATAGACATTGTTTTTCAAAGATGACAGTAAAACTCAGTTCTTTTCACCAAATCACCAAAATATGAGTGAATTTGAAAACTGTGATTTTTCCCCAAAAGCTTTCTTCCACAATAAAGAATTTCATTAACAAATAGCATTAGGAAAGTACATCTCTATGCCTACATGCCAAGTATGCATGTCAAATAAATGATTTCACGATGATATTCTCAGGCACTCTCGCCCTCGACATACTAAGTTGTCTGCCTCAAATGCCCACTTCATCACACACAAACACATATACACAAAAAATCACTCAGCATTGTACTGCTGCTTGGCTCATAAGCCCCTCACCAAAGCACGTGTATATATATGCATGCTATTGTGCCTCCGCTCACTGCTGGTATGTCAGACTCCGGAGGGGCGGATCCTGCCCAAGCGCTAATATAAGCCAATCTGGCTTGCTGTGACGTACAACCCGATCCCATAACAATAAACCCTATAAGGCCTGCTGCGACGTGCATCCCCGATCCATAATATATATATATATATACTGCTCGATCCCATAAATATCCTCACAACTGGATAAACATGACTGAGTATGGAATTTATATTTTTAAAATAATTAATTCAACAACAATATGACCTATGTGGGTCCCAAAATATCGACACGTAGCCTAAACATGATCTTTAATACGAGTCTCAGCTAAATTTCTCTAACACGTAGAGGATATGTGGATAATGCCAAGATTTTGTTGACTACAAAATTCTACGGAATCAATTACGTCACAATTTCTTTGGTGCACGCCCACACGCCTGCCACCTAGCATGTGCGTCACCCCAAACAAATCTCAGGGTTCATACCCTCAGCTCCAAATTTAGAAATGTTACTTACCTCGAACAAGCCGAATGCAATACCAAGCAAGCTAAATAACGCTCCAGAAATTTTTCTCTGCGCGTATCAACCTCCGAACGCCTTCCTATCTCCTCAATTCCAAGCCAAACGATTCGAAACTAGTCAAATAACGCACAACTTAATCAAAATATACTCCAATACTTATAATTTAACAATTTATAAAAATTTCCAACTCTGCTCGAAAAGTCGTCAGTGGGACCTACGTCTCGGAATCCGACGAAACTCATAAAATGCGATAACTCATTCAATTACGAGTCCAACCATACTAATTTCATTCAAATTTGACTCTGAATCGGTATTCAAAACTTGAAAATTCATTTTGTGGAATTATAGAAAATTCCTCCGATTTCTCTTGAGATTTCAATAATCTTACACCAAAAACTAAGATTAATCCATGAAATATAATCACAAGTGAGTCAGTTGTGTGGTGAAATTCAATTCGAGCTCAAAAATCCGAAAATGGGTAAAAATGTTGAACCCCTCGAATATAAGGCATTCTGCCTAGCGTTTCCGCATTTGCGGACAAGTGGTCGCATTTGCGACCTTCGCTTCTAAAGAAAAGGCATGTATGTGCGAGACAGCCTCAACCCAGCAGTGGTCGCTTCTGCGATGCTCAGAACTGCATCTGCAGTTGCGCTTCTGCACAAAATACTCCGCATTTGCGGACTCTTGCCCAGCAGTGCATTCTTGCTTTTGCGCTCAATTGGCTCGCTTCTGCGACCATCGCAACTGTGCAATACCAGTCGCATGTGCGGAACACCAGAACCAGCAGCTTAGCCAAAATTTAACTTAGTCCAAAACTTATCCGAACCTCGTCCGAAACTTACCCGAGTCTCTCGGGACCCCGTCCGAATATACCAACAAGTTCCATAACATCACACGGACCTATTCGAGGCCTCAAATCACACATAATAACATCGAAACGACGAATCGTACCATAATTCAAACTTAATGAACTTTAAATTTTTAACTTCCAAATCTCGTGCCGAAACATATCAAATTAATTCGGAATGAACTCAAATTTTGCGTACAAGTCATAAATAACATAACAAAGTTAAAATTTTTGGAATCACAATACAGACTCAATATCTAAAGTTAAGTCAACTTTCGGTCAAACATACAAACATTCAAACCTTCAAATTTCTAACTTTCGATGATTGGTGTTGAAACCTTCTAGAAATATCCAAATAAAATTTTGGGCATATGTATAACGACTTCCCCACTGTCTCCGACATGGACGAGTTGGGCGGGGTCTCGATTCAAAAAGATGAAGGCCCTGCCTCGACCGGCAGCTGCTAGGTTTCTCCATCTCTTCTAAATTTCCCTCGGTCTTCGGCCCGAGTTGTATGAGAATTCTTAGGCGGAATTGGCATAATTATTACCGTGAGGATTGAGCTACCAAAAGCTTTGTCTTAATATTTTATGTTTCGTGAACGACATTGCTACCCAATAAGGTTGTAGCTACCCGACCGGTCGTTTTGAGCATATTAGCCCTGATCCCCTATTTACTACATTCCCCATATCTATTTCTGCTTATGTGACTTACCGGGAGGTCTTGTTTTGGTTTCGGAGTATTTTGGAATACTTAGTCCCTAAAACGGAAGATTAAGTCTTAGGATTTTGACCGTAGTCGGAATGGTGTGAAGACGACTCCGGATAGAGTTTCGTCGGTTTTGTTAGCTCCGTTGGGTGATTTTGGACTTAGGAGCATGCTCGGACTGTGAATTTGAGGTATGTAGCAGATTTAGGCTTGAAATGGAGAAAAGTTGAATTTTTGGAAGTTTGACTGGGGGGTTGAATTTTTGATATCGGGTTCAGATTCTGATTTCGGAAGTTGGAGTAGGTCCGTAATGTTGAATATGACTTGTGTACAAAATTTGAGGTCAATCGGGCATGGTTTGGTATGATTCGACATCGTCTGTAGAATTCAAAAGTTTAGAAGTTCTTTAGGCTTGAATCCATGTGTAATCGGTATTTTGGTGTTGTTTTGAGTGATTTGAAGATTCAACTAAGTTTGTATTTAGTTATATGACTTGTTGGAATGTTTGGTTAAGGTCTTGGGGGCCTCAGGTAGATTTCGGGTGGTTAACGGACTTGATTTTTGAGTTGATGAAGTAGCTGAAGAGCTGCTGCTACTGGTGTAACCACACCTGCGGAGTGGGCATCGCAGGTGCGAGCACATAAAAGCGTGGCATGAATCGTAGATGCGGGCAAAGACATGAAGGACAGGGGTCATAGGTGCGAAGAATTTTCCGCACCTGCGGTGGTGCAGATACGGACAAGTGGGCGCAGGTGCGGGGGCAGCTGGGAGTGACTCCGCACAAGTGAGGCTAGGGTCGCAGATGCACGTTCGCAGGTGCGGAACCTGGAGCATAGGTGCGGGCCCTGGAGGTGCAAGTGGCTTCTGCAGAAGCGGCATTTTCATTGCAGATGCGGCGTGTGTTGAGATGTTGTGATTTTGTGTTGAGATGTTGTGTTGAGATGTTGAGTTGTGGCTTGCCTAGTTCCACGATAGGCGCCATCACGACGGTTAGATTTTGGGTCATGACAAAGGCCGATACTTGGGATCCTTCTTGGACAAAACGGAAGATATTGTCAATAAATAGAAGTACATCATGTTCATTAACATCTCAGAAATATTCTGCCATAGTTAGGGTGTGTTTCTTTCTTCATCGGTGGTGTACGAAGGTTTTAGCAGTTACGATGATTAGAAATCATTGTATTGAGCATTTGAACTATGTGGTATTTGAGTTTGGAGTATTTGGGTTATGGTTACGGCTTTTGGTACAGCTTGTTCAGACTTATACAGTGTGTAGGTTGCGGGATTCTGACCTTATAAGAAATTTCGGATATTGGAAATTGGATTCTAAGGCTTGTGGGCTAGGTAGAATGAAGAAATTTCAGTTATGTGGTGTTATCAGACCTATATAGGATAGGGTGACGTGGGATCACCACCGGGTACGTGCGTGGTAAGATGGAATAGTGATTTGGTGGCTTGGAAACAACTCTTGGCACGTTCGAGGATGAACATATGTTTAAATGGGGGAGGATATAACGACCCAACCGGTCGTTTTGAGCGTATTAGACCCGATCCCCTATTTACTGCATTCCCCGTATCTGTTTCTGCTTATGTGACTTGCCGGGAGGTCTTGT
>AWOL01S0101665.1:0-32815 GCA_000715115.1 Nicotiana otophora
TTAAGGACCTTATGTGAATTTAAAATTGTTCATCTTTCCTTTCTTATATTGAAATGTAGAATCTATAGTCAAACTGAATTACCGCACGTCCCGATACCATCCAATGTAAGTAACTCATTCTAGTGATATACAAATTCGAAAATTTTTCAATTGCCACATATACATTTTGAATCCATTAGAAGTCTCTCGAGAGTCATCCACTCTGCTCAAATCTAATTTTCTTCGTCCAAACGGGCCGAAAGACACGTGCTTTTTTAGCAAAATCAACACTCAAAGAAGTAACTCTACCTTAACACGACCAATCAAATTCATACTTCGTGTGGACAACATCCTTCAAAATAACAACTTAATCATTCCATAATTTTTCATATTTTAACCTGTATCCGGGAATTTCTTTACTCGAGTCATCCTCGATATCAATCTCCGCAAATCATAACCGATTCACATGTATGCCTCAAACCGAAACCAGTTTAACACATAACCATGAAATTAAATCGTCAACAGCAGGCTCCCCCTTTTGGCTCAAAGCCATAGAACAAAATATTCTATAACTCACAATATCCATACTTTATTACTGCCATAATAATGCAGTCAGTTCAACGAAAATTATTAACAAGCTCAGGTAACATAAACTATAAAATACCTCAATTCATCTGCTAAGCTCTCCTTCATTCTCGTGACAGTCAAGTCAACTTTCTCAACCAGACTCAAATTCAAATCTCAACACATACACTCCGCTGGTAGAAAAGAAACTCTCCACTCAACATTATAAGGAACACACCTACGTAGATTATTCTGCATGAGATAACTCACATGCTTAGCCTCAAATTGATATCTTGTTATACCCTTTCGCAGCCACAATTACTACGCAATCACTTAATCTTTCTGAGTCCAAACTCATTATCCTACATGGACGTCGGTGGAAGAACAAAAGCCAGGAATGAAAAGAGAACTCTTATCATAAAATTTGATTGCATGTTTCAAAAAATGGATTCCAGCGAATACTTGAAGAAATACTGTTATGCTTCCCATTTGTGACCAAAAATTAGTTAAATGAACAGAGAATCATGTCTCCAAAACCATCCCCATATATTTGTTAAATTAAATTAAAGACTATTTGGCATATCTATGAAACAAAGAGATGATATTCTCGTAGAAAGAAAGAGATCAGATATGTGACTACAAGATAAACACGTTATATCCATTAAAGTTAAACCTCAAGCGTGGCTTAAAAGAGAAAGCATCATAAATTAAGTCTAAAGAACATTAACTGATCAATACTATTTTAATAGAATTAACTACAGCTAAGTGAGTCTAAGATTCTTAATCCCAATCGCAATGATGTAAAACTGTTCCTATGATCCGATATTATGGAGTAGTTTATCATCACCCACAAAATAACATCGCAAAAAAAAAAACATGGAAAGGGAGCAGAGTAGACATGTTAAGCAAATCCTTTCTCTATACAAAGATCAGCAAGTATAAGGCTTTGACTCCAAGATTCGAACGAGAAAACAGCGACAATAATTGAACAGGAATCGCGAACCCGGACCGGAAAACTCGAACGGCGAGTTTGAAACACCCTCGGCTTAATCAAATTCCATACTTGAAACCCAAATCAAATAAGAAGATGAAACTCAAAATATTTTGGTATTTTTCTGTTAAAATTCGAGCACCAACTATCTTAATATCATTTTTATATGTTTCTGCTTTTCTGAAATATCAGACGAAACGAAGGAATCAAAGAAGAAGATCCAAAAATCCCTCAAACCTCCTTTTTTCTGTTCTCATTTTCTCCTGATGCGTTTTCTCTCATTCCCCCTCTGTTTTGCATGTGTCCTCCTTTTTTTTTGTATGTGTGTGTGTTTGTGTGTTTATATGTAGGTGCGTGACTTGGGGAGAAAGGATATATGCAGGTGATGGAGGGGGATAGTGGGGATGTGAGTGGGAGACATGAGTGGTAAAAGTGGGAGTGTGAATGGGGGAAGTGGGAAGTGAGTGGAGGGAGTGAAAAGTTAGGTATTGGGGAGATGAGTGGGGAAACAATCAAGCATGGTCAAAAATTAGGTGCTCACAGTTCGTATGAGGTTTCTACTCAGTGGAAGGTATCTATTACCATTTAAGGCACTAGAGGAAGCGACTTCAACTGTCATGAAGGTTAGTATTGTAGTTCATCAGATGTTATGTCCTATGGCTTCGCTCCAGGTGGGGGAGTCTAATATCGACGAGCAGCTTGCAGGGTCAGGTGTTATATTAGCTTTGGCCTGAGGTGTATGTATATAGTATTGAAAGGTTCCCCAAAATTTGTGTATGATTAAGATCTGAGACTTGCGGTAATTATGTGTCATTAATGAATCTACATTTCAGTATCAAAGGGGTAAGAGAAACAATGTTAGCTTCACAGAAGGTCTATTCAGCTAGGGCATCTCGGTTGCGGCATTATGGGGTGCTTCAGAGGAAATACAATGGTTTGTGAGCTTCTGGGCTACGTGGTTCGTGCTAGGGTCTTCTGCATTGAGCTTTGATTTTGATATCGTTGTGTATCGACATGGAGGAGTATTACCCTGAAGGAAAGTCGAGGAGGATCCGAGGAATTGGGTCGGCTCGGTAGTGTTAGGTCAGCATAGCAATGGAAGTAATTGGTCCTTTTTGGGTGGTAATTCTCTACCAATATTTGTGGCAGTACTCTTGGGTGAGGAGGTTTGCGTGACTCGGTTGAGTTGGGGAGATTCGGTCTTGATGGCTTAGTTATGTGTGGAAGGGTCACAGAGAGTTCTCGATGGTGTCGACCACAGCTTGAGTCGGTTGTCTACTGCAGCCATAAGGAATATGTTGTGCATTATGGTTTTTCCTAAATGGATATCAGAAGTTAATAGAATGTTGGCATTATTGGATATCGCATGTGAAGACCGTGCACTTTAGGAAAGCACCATGTGAGTTGGGTTGCGGATGCTTGGCTAGTGGTATGGTGATTACCAGGTTCTGGGGGCTTCTGAAGTTCAGGTTTTGCTACACGGTATGGAAGATCCATGTGGGTGTTTTCGTAAGATGATGGAGTGTCAGTGATGCATCAGGCATTTGAGTAGCGTAGTTGAGATCGAGTATGGAAGTTCTGGTAGTCATGAGGTTTTGGGGCGGGGTGTCTTCATAGACAAACTATTTCTTGTTTGCGGAATGTGAAGAATTGTGGAGAATGGGATAACTGATGGAATACATTATTGATAGGTTGCTATGGACTTTTGGAAGGATATTTACCTGTTTGGGAATGATCGAAATTGGTTTGGGGACTATTTGAAAGCCCAATAAGGATGTGTATTCTATAACAGATCAGGTTTGATTACCCTTATTAATTATGGTAATTCCAATAGCTCTGTATGGTGATTTCGGACTTAGGAGTGTGTCCGGATATTTATTTTGAGGTCCGTAGCTAAATTAGGCTTGAAATGACGAAAATAGGAAATTTAAGTCAGGAAGTTTGACCGGGGAGTTGACTTTTTGATATCGGGATCAAAATTCAATTCTGGAAATTGGAACAACTCCGCTATGCCATTTATGACTTGTGTAAAAAGTTTAGGTCAATCGAACTTGATTTGATAGGTTTCGACATCAAATGTAGAATTTGGAATTTCTTAGTTTCACTAGGCTTGAATTGGGTGCGATTCATGGTTTTAGTGTTGTTTGATGTGATTTGAGACCTTGAGTATATCCATAATATATTTTGAGACTTTTTGGTATGTTCGGAGGGGGTCCCGCAGGGCTCGGGTGAGTTTCAAAGTGATTTCAGACCATTTTTAACTGCTGGTTTGTTTTGACAGCAGTGTACAAAATTTTTGATGCGCAGAGCTGAATCTGGAAGGTTATATCTCGCAATATATAAGGATACTGGAAATTTTCAAAACATGAAAGTTGCATCCCTTTGATTCTAGTTTCCATAAAGATAAAGCATTCATTATTTGGACATTTGGACATAAAGTTATGCTTGATTGCCCAGTGTGCATTGCCAGAAATATTTGATGCACATGGCTGACTTTGAAAGCTTATATCTCGTAATCTATAAGGCATTTGTGATGATCCAAAAATGTAACTTGTAGCCCTTCGTATCTAGTTTTCAGAAATATAAACCATTTAGCAGTTGGAGTTGGGTACAAAAAGTTATGGTTGATACACTACATGCTCTTAGGAAAGTGTTTTGGAAGAGTTTGATGTTTTCAGCATAAGCATGTAATGATCCAAAGGTCCATTTTTAGTTCTAGAGATCGAAATTTGATTTCAAGACTTCCGAAATTTTGATACTGAATTATAGGAGTAATCTAAAAATTTTGGTCTAATTTCATCAAGTCGCGATTGGGCTTTTAACGCGAAACATGAATTAATTGTTTAGCGAGTGAAATTGGTTTGTATTATTATTTTTGACTCATAGGAACAAGAATCGTCGAATTCCGAGTTCGTATGATGGAGTTAGAGCCTTTTTAGTGAAAAACATAATTGATGGTGCAAGCAAGTTCTGGTGTGGACTTCTAGTGACGGAAAATGGACTTTTAGTGACAGATGAGAAGAAACTTAAGGACAAAAAATGGTCATTTCCTTCATTTCGTTTTGGATTTTTGGAGCGCGGTACTTAGGTGATTTTGAGGATTTCTTCACGACTCCGACTTGGGTAAGTGTCCTATATCCAAAAAGGATTATATTTCATAAATCCATGGTTATATTCATCATTTATTTCAGATTTAAATGGAAGAAATCAAGATATACGCCGATGTGGCCTGCTGCAGGTGGGCAGCCCCGATCCTCATAATAATAATATATATAAAGTCGATATGGCATGATGCGGCGCGCAGCTCGATCCCATCAATATCCTCACAATGGATGGAAATGACTGAGTATGAAATGTATATTTTTAACAATTAAATTCAACAATAACACAACCCTATGGGTCCCAAAATATCAGCATGTAGGCTAAACATGACCTTTAATACAAGTCTCAACTCAATTCCTCTAACACGTGGAGAATATGCGGATAATAACATGATTCTTAAATTTGACAACTCCACATAATTTATTCATGTTATAATTTCTATGGTGCACGCCCACACGCCCGCCACCTTGCATGTGCGTCACCTCCAAACAATTGATATATCACAAAATTCAGGGATTCATACCCTCAGAATCAAGTTTAGAAATATTACTTATCTCAAATCTTGTAATTCTTTACTCCGCTATGCTTTTGCCTCGCGAATTGGCCTCTAAAAGCCTTGTATCTAGTCATAATTAATTTGATTCAGTCAATACAAATTATTAGAATCAATTCCATATGATAATACTAATTTTCCAACAAAATTCGAAACTTAACTCAAAAATCGCCAGTGGGGACCATATCTCAGAACCTGACAAAAGTTACAAAATATGAACGCCCATTCAACCACGAGTCCAACCTTATAAATTTTACCAAATTCTGACATCAACTCGACCTTCAAATCCTCAAATCTTATTTTGATATCCCTAGGCCCAAATCCTATAATTTCACATCAAAAATACATAATCGAATCTAAATACACCTGCGACCCCTACCCTTGCCAAGAAATTCTGCTTCCACGCAACAAAGCTCGCACCTGCGAGCTAAATTCCGCATGTGCGGTTATTCCAGAAGGCCAAAATTTCCAGCAGTTGTTTAAGTCCAAATTTCGATCCATTAACCATAAGAAACTCACCCGAGGCCCCTGGGATCTCAACCAAATATACCCATAAGTCCTAAAATATCATACGAACTTAGTTGAAGCCTCAAATCACATCAAACAACGCTAAAAATACAAATCATAACCCAATTCAAGCTTATTGAAACTAAAATATTCCAACTTCTACATTCGATGCTGAAACCTATCAAATCAAGTCCGATTGACCTCAAATTTTTCACACAAGTCATAAATGACATAACAGACCTATTCCAATTTCCAGAATCAGATTTGACCCCGATATCAAAATTCAACTCACCAGTCAAACTTCCAAACTTAAATTTCTATTTTAGCCATTCAAGCCTAATTTAATTACGGACTTTCAAATAATTTTTCAGACATGCTCCTAAGTCTAAAATTACCATACAGACCTATTGGAATCATCAAAACTCTATTTCGGAGTCGTTTACACATAGTCAACATCCGGCTAACCTTTTCAACTTAGGTTTTCAAGCTTGGAACTAAGTGTTCCAAATTCATTCTAAAACCTCCCTGACATGTCACATATTTATAATTGAACACATGATAAGTAGTAAATAGGGGAGCATGGTTGAAATACTCAAAACGACCGGTCGGGTCGTTACATTCTCCCTCTCTAAAACAAACGTTCGTCCTTGAACAAGTTTAGAATTATACCTAGAGTCTCAAATAGGTATGGGTATTTGCTCTGCATCTCCCGCTCAGTCTTCCAAGTAGCTTCTCTGACTGGTTGGCCTCTCTATTGTACTTTTACCGAAGTTATGTTCTTTGATATCAACTTCTGAACCTATCGGTCCAAAATGGCCACCGGTTCCACATCACCAGTCAAATACCATCCAATTGCACTGTACTGAAATCCAAAACATGAGACGGATCTCCGACATACTTCTGGAGCATAGATATATGAAATACTAGATGAACACCCGATAGACAAGTGGCAATGCAAGTTCATAAGATACCTCTCCAATTTTCTTAAGTATTTTAAAAAGTCAAATATACCTAGGGCTTAACTTGCCCTTCTTCCCAAATCTCATAACACCTTTCATAGGTGAAACTCGGAGTAGTACCTTTTCTCCTACTATGTAAGCAACATCGCGAACCTTCTGATCGGCATAACTCTTCTGTCTAGACCGCGCCGTGCGAAGTCGTTCCTGAATCAATTAACCTTTTCCAAAGCATCCCGAACTAAATCAGTACCCAATAACCTAGCCTCACCCGTCTCAAACCAACCCATCGGAGACTGACACAGTCTCCTGGATAAAGCCTCATATATATGGAGCCATCTGAATTCTCGATTGGTAGCTGTTATTGTAGGCAAACTCTGATTCTAAGAACCTCCAAAATCTATAACATAAGCGTGTAGCATATCCTACAATATCTGAATAGTGCGCTCGGACTGTCCGTCCATCTGAGGGTGAAATATTGTACTTAACTGAACCTGTGTACCTAATTCTCGATGCACTAATCTCCAAAAATGTGATGTAAACTGCATGCCCTGATCTGAAAGGATGGATACTCGCACACCATGTAAGCGAACAATCTCACAGATATAAATCTCAGCCAATCGCTCCGAAGTATAAGTAGTACCGACTGGAATAAAATGTGCGGACTTGGTCAACCGATCAACAATTACCCAAACAGCATCAAACTTCCTCAAAGTCCGTGGGAGTCCAACTACGAAATCCATGGTAATACACTACCATTTCCACTCCGGAATTTCAAGTTTCTGAAGCAATCCGCCCAGTCTCTGATGCTCATACTTTACCTGCTGACAATTTAAACACCGAGCTACAAAACCCCACTATATCTTTCTTCATTATTATCCACTAATAGTGTTGTCTAAAATCATGGTACAGCTTAGTGGCACCCGAATGAATGGAATACCGCGAACTGTGGGCTTCTTCAAGAATCAGCTCACGCAGCCCATCTTCATTTGGAACACAAATCCGACCTTGCATTCTCAACACCCCATCATCTCCAATAGTAACATCTTTGGTATCGCTGTGCTTAAATGTGTCCTTTAAGATAAGAAAATTGGGATCATCATACTGGCGCTCTCTGATGCGGTCATATAAAGAAGACCCAGAAATCACACAAGCTAGAACTCGACTGGGCTCCGAGACATCTAATATCATGAACTGGTTGGCCAAGTCTTGAACATCAACTACAAGAGGCCTCTGACCAACAGGAATGAATGCAAGGCTACCCATACTCACCGCCTTCCTACTCAAAGCATCGACCACCACATTGGCCTTCCAGGGATGATACATAATAGTAATATAATAATCCTTCAGCAGCTTCAACCATCTCCGATACCTCAAATTTAGATCCTTTTGTTTGAATAAGTGTTGAAGACTCCGATGATCTGTAAATACCTATCAAGACACACCATAGAGATAGTTCCTCTAAATCTTCAATGCATGGACAATAACTACCAATTCTAAATCATGAACATGGTAGTTCGTATTTTGTGGCTTCAACTGGCATGAAGCATAAACAATAACTCTACCCTCCTGCAATAAGGCACACCCAATACTAATCTAAGAAGCATCGCAATACACTGTATAAGAGCCTGAAGATGAAGGTAAAACTAAAACTGGAGCTGTGGTCAAGGCAATCTTGAGCTTATGAAAGTTGTCTTCACACTCATTTGGCCACCTGAATGGAGCACCTTTCTGGGTCAATTTAGTCAAAAGCGATGCAATAGACGAGAAGCCCTACATGAAGCGATGATAATAATCGGCCAAGCCGAGAAAACACCGAATCTCAGTAGCTGAAGATGGCCTAGGCCATCTCTGAACTACCTCTATCTTCTTCGAATCCACCTTAATTCCCTCACTGGACACTATGTGTCCCAAGAATGCCACCGAGCTAAGCCAGAACTCACACTTAGAGAATTTGGCATAAAGTTTCTCCTCTCTCAACCTCTGTAGTACAATACTCAAATGTTGTGCATGTTCCTCCTGGCTATATGAATACACCAGGATTCATCAATAAATACTACGACAAAAGAATCAAGGCACGACTGGAATACACTATTCATCAAGTGCATAAATGTTATTGGGGCGTTGGTCAGTCCAAAAGATATCACGAGAAATTCATAGTGACCACAACGGGTCCTGAATGTTGTCTTTAGAGTATCCGAATCAAAAAATTTCAACTGGTGATACCCAGATCTCAAATTAATTTTGGAGAACACTATCGCTCCCTGAAGCTGGTCAAATAAATCATCAATATGTGGCAAAGGATACTTATTCTTGATTGTAACTTTGTTCAACTGGTTGTAGTCAATACACATCCTCATAGTACCGTCTTTATTTTTCATGAATAGAACTGGTGCACCCCAAAGCGACACACTAGGACTAATAAACCCCTTACCAAGAAGTTCCCAAAGTTTCTCTTTCAATTCTTTCAATTCCGTTGGTGCCATACGATACAGAGTAATAGAAATAGGTTGAGTTCTAGGCACCAAGTCAATACCAAAATCAATATCCCTGTTGGGTGGCAGGTTTGCAGGAAATACATCCGAAAAGTCTCGCACTACCGGTACTTAATCAATAGTAGGAGTGTCTGCATCAACATCTCTCACAAAGACCAAATATGACAAACACCCCTTCCTGACCATCCATTGAGCCTTTAAGTAAGAAATTACACTGTTGGAAACATAATTTGGAGAACCTCTCCACTCGACCTTCGGCAATCCCAGTATCGTCAACGTCACTATTTTTGCATGACAGTCCAGAATAGCATGACATGAGACAACCAACCCATACCCAAGATTACATCGAAATCAACCATACTAAGCAATACGAGATCCACTCTAGTCTCCAGTACCCCAATAGTTACCACACACGACTGATATACACGGTCCACAATAATAGTATCGCCCAGAGGCGTAGATACACGAACAAGTGAAACTAAGGACTCACGGGGCATATCCAGATAATGATTAAAGTACGATTATACATACGAATAAGTAGAACCAGGGTCAAATAATATAGAATCTTCCTTATGCCACACTAAGACAATACATGTGATCACTGCATCTGAAGCAACGACATCTGGCCTGGCAGGAAAAGCAAAACATTGGGCCTGACTGCCACCTGATCGGCCTCCCTCTCTTGGGCGACCCCTAGCTGACTGAGCCCTACCCGAGCTGGCTGGGCGGGTGGTGGAGCAATTGATACATTAGTCATAGCCTGACTCCTCTGCTGAACTGGACCTCGCGTAAAGTGGGGACAATATTTCCTCACATGACCCAGCTCTCCACACTCAGAGAAATCCCTCTCAAAAAATGGCGGTGAATTCTGAGGCGGACCTCGAGAACCAGAAGAACCTGGTACAAATGAACCGTGAATTGATGGTGCATGAGATGAACTTTGAGTTGGAAGTTCACCAAGAGAAGACTGACTATGTCGAGCATTGTATGAACCATGACTAGCTAATGTGCCACGATGAGCTAAACGAGCCATCTGCGCGGGCCTATAAGTACAACCTATGTTGTGATAGGGCTGCCCCCCAGAAGAAACACCGCTGGAATTACCCGAACCACGAGACCTCTTGGCCTCCCTCTCCTCATGCTCCTGAGTACGGACCAGCTCTAGTCGTCGAGCACTATCAACTACCTCATCGTATTTAGCACCTGCTACATTCCCCGGAGTCATAAAAAAACAAAACTGCTGGTTGAGGCCATTAATGGATCTTCTGATCTTCTCCCTCTCAGTGGGAACCAGCCAAATTGCATGACGATCCAATTCTGAAAACCGCATCTCATACTGAGTCACGAACAATCCATCCTAACGTAAATACTCGAACTGCCTACTCAGTTCCTCTCTGCGGGTCTGTGGCACAAACTTCTCCAAAATTAATATGGAGAATTCATGCCATGATAGTGGTACTTCACCCACTGGTTTGCTCCTCTCATAAGTCTCCCACCATCGGAAAGCTGCCCTAGAGAATTGAAAAGTAGTGAATGAGACCCCACTGGTCTCCAGAATACCCGTTGTCCGAAGCATCCGCTGGTACTTATCCAGGAAACCCTGAGCATTCTCTTACTCAACACCGCTAAATGATGGAGGTCGAAGCCTCCCAAATCTCTCAACTCTCCTCTGCTCAGGTCATAACGAGGATCACCTTGGCCTGAGTAGCTGCAACCGGCTGGACTGGTGGTGCCCCGGTATCTGAAGTCCCTGCACTACCTGCCCTGGAGTACGGGCAACAGGGGTATGAGTACCTTCCCCGGGCTGAGAAGTAGTTGGTGCAGTTTAAGCCGAAACCACTTGAGCAAGGCCAGTGCAAATAGTCAAAATCTGGGCTAAAGCCTCCTGAAGGCCTGGAATCACAATAGGCACAGCTGGTGCCTGAGCTGGCCCCGCCTGCTCAACTATGTCTGGAACCTGCTCCTGAGCTGGAGCAATTGGTGGTGCTACATGTGCTGCTCCAACTGATGTACGAGCTACACCTCGACCTCTACCTCCGCCCCGACCTCTACCACAGTCTCTACCTCTCGCGGCCCTAACTGGTGGCACTAGTGGTTGACCGTCTGATCCGGTAGTACGTGTCCTCACCATCTGTGAGAGAATAAAATAATAAAAATTTAATTTCCGGAGTCAACCAATCCGCACGACAGAATACAAGAAAGTGAAATTTTCCTAAAGGTTCGACAGCCTCTCAAGAGATAAGTACAAACGTCTCCATACCGATCTGCAAGACTATACTAAACCTGCTCATGACTCATGAGAAGTATGTAACCTAGGCTCTGATACCAACTTGTCACGACCCAAAATCCTAACCTGTCGTGATGGTGCCTATCTCAATACTAGGAAAGCCGACAATCTCCATAAACCTCAATTTCTTTCACGTTTGAAAACATAATATTTAAATTCAATATAAAACTTCACAATTACAGATACAAAATACTCACAAAATCCGGTGTCGCTGAGTACATAAGCATCTAAATGAATACAAAGTCTGACTGATAATAAAACATTGCCTGAAAATATAGAATAATACAATAACTGAAAGGAAGAGAGTCAAAGTCAGCGGACGCCATGAAGCTACCTTGATAGTCTCCAATTGATAACACTCTGAGATCTAACAGTCACCGTGTCCGGAAGTATCTGGATCTGTACATGAGGTACAAAGTGTAGTATGAGTACAACCAACTCAATAAGTAACAACACTATCCTTTGGGCTGAAAGTAGTGACCAGCTCAGCAAGTACAGTCCAGTATAGAAATAACAGTGCAGAAATGTAGGCATGCTTTCAAGTTCAACAATTAAACTCAGTACTGTATATGGCCAACCAGCCCAGGGAAGATACATCTCATATATATATACACACACACACACACACATAATAAGTGACATTTAGTCACTCAGTACTGTATAGGGTCAATCAAGCCCAGGGGTAAATTTATCCCCAAATATAGATTACTCGGACAAGATCCATGTCCACGAGAAATTCATCACAATTATAAATAAATAAGGCAAGTCCATGCCCTGGGAAGTCCATCCTGAACATATATAAATAAATAAGGCAAGTCCATCTCGAATATAAATTATCTACGTTCACTGTGGGGTGGTGCAGACTCCGGAAGGGCTCCTTCAGCCCAAGCGTGATATACGCCGATGTGACCTGCTGCAGGTGGGCAGCCCCGATCCTCATAATAATAATATATATAAAGTCGAGATGGCATGATGCGGCGCGCAGCTCGATCCCAACAATATCCTCACAATGGATGAAAATGACTGAGTATGAAATGAATATTTTTAACAATTAAATTCAACAGCAACACAACCCTGTGGGTCTCAAAATATCGGCACGTAGGGTAAACATGACCTTTAATACAAGTCTCAACTCAATTCCTCTAACACGTGGAGAATAGGCGGATAATAACATGATTCTTAAATTTGACAACTCCACATAATTTATTCAAGTCACATATTCTATGGTGCATGCCCACACACCCGTCACCTAGCATGTGCGTCACCTCCAAACAATTGATATATCACAAAATTCAAGGATTCATACCCTCACAACCAAGTTTAGAAATATTACTTACCTCAAACCGTGTAATTCTTTACTCCGCTATGCCTTTCCCTCACGAATTGGCCTCTGAAAGACTCGTATCTAGTGATAATTAATTCGATTCAGTCAATACAAATTATTGGAATCAATTGCATATAAAAATACTAATTTTCCAACAAAATCCAAAATTTAACTAAAAAGTCGCCAGTGGGGCTCACGTCTCAGAACCCGACAAAAGTTATAAAATATGAATGTCCATTCAACCACGAGTCCAACCATATAAATTTTACCAAATTCCGACATCAACTCGACCTTTAAATCCTAAATCTTATTTTGAAATCGCTAGGACCAAATCATCTAATTTCACCTTAAAAATACGCAATCTAATCGAAATACTCAATGATAATCCAATATTATTGACTAATAATGATCACAAGTGACATACCTCAAGTTTTTCCGTGAATTCTCTCTGAAAAATCGCCTCAACCCCTGTTGGAAATGTCCAAAATGACAAAAATATTGGAACCCTCTGTTTTTGTACACTGCCCAGCGTTTCCGCTTCTGCGGAGTACTTAACTGCATCTGCGGTCTCGCATATGCGAGGTTCTGCCTGCTTCTACGGCTCCTTTCGCTTCTGCGGACAAAAGGTCCGCTCTGCGGCCTCACATTTGTGGTTTTCCAAGCCGCTTCTCCGAAGAGTCTCCTCCCCTCTCAATTCCGCTTCTGCGATCAACTCGTCGGAGGTGCGAGTCCGCTTCTGTAGTCCTGAGTGCGCGCCTGCGACCCCTGCCCTTGCCAAGCCAATTCCTCTTCTGCGCAACCAAGCTCGCTTCAGCGAGCTCGCACCTGCGAGCTAAATTCTGCAGGTGCGGTTACACCAGAAGCCCAAAATTTCTAGCAGCTGTTTAAGTCCAAATTTCGATCCGTTAACCATACGAAATTCACCCGAGGGCCTTGGGACCTCAACCAAATATAACAACAAGTCCTAAAACATCATACGAACTTAGTCTAAGCCTCAAATCACATCCAACAAAGCTAAAAATATGAATCATATCCCAATTCAATCTTAATGAAACTAAGAAATTCCAACTTCTACATTCGATGCCGAAACATATCAAATCAAGTCCGATTGACCTCAAATTTTGCACATAAGTCATAAATAACATAACAGACCTATTCTAATTTCAAGAATCAAATTCCGACCCCTATATCAAAAGTCAACTCCCCGGTCAAATTTCTAAACTTAAATTTCTATTTTAGCCATTTCAAGCCTAATTTAACTACGGACTTCCAAATAATTTTTCGGACACGCTCCTTATAAAATAAAAGGTCTAAGTGACATAACTATTCTCAAAGCATTTACCAGGATAAATCTTGATCGATACTTGGTGAATTTTTATTTAAATTCGATATAAAAGTTAATCAATGTTAACTAGAGATGATCATCCTATTTATTTAAATTATCTTACGAGTAAGATCATGTACTATTAGGTCGAACTGAATGATGAACACCTCTAATTACCCCAAAAGGTATTGTTTCAGTAGAACATATCCATGTAAAATAACTATTCTCAAAAGCACTTAATCAAGACGGATTTTGAGCGATACTTGGTGAATTTTTTAATTTAAACTTGATATAATAGTTAATTAGAGATACTTTAAAATTAAGTCAAAAGAACACCTCTAATTACCATAAAAGGTATTGTTCCGATAGAATACGTCCGAGTAAAATAACTATCTCGAAGTACCTGATCAGGATGGAACTTGAGCGATACTTGGTGAAGTTTTATTTAAATTGATATAATGGTTAATCAATAATAATTACATACGATCACCCTATTTATTTTAATTATATGTGAAACTTACAAGTAATTAAGACAGTAAGCTCTTGCAGATTTGGATCGAATTGAACGACGAACACCATAGATTACATTAAAAGGTATTATTTCGGTAGAACATGTCCAAGTAAAATACTTATTCACAAAGTACTCGATCATGGTGAAGCTTGAACGAACTTGATAAAGCTTTATTTAAATTCGATAAAAGAGTTTATTAATGTTAATTAGAGATGATCAGCCTATTTATTTAAATTATATTAGAAACTTACAAGTAAGATCCTGTAAAATTAGATTGAACTAAACGATGAACACCTCTACTTACCCCAAAAGGTAATATTTCGATAGAACATGTCCGAGTAAAATAACTATTCTCGAAGCACTTGATCAGAATAGATTTGAGTGATTCTTGATGAAGTTTTGTTTAAATTCAATATAAAAGTTAACCAAAGTTAATTAGATACGATCACCTTATTTATTTAAATTATATCTAAGACTTACAAGAAAGATCCCGTAAAATTAAGTTGAATCCAAGAATAAACTAGGGGTGGGCATCGGTCGATTCGGTTCAGTTATGAATATTATCGGTTTAGCATATCGGTTATCGGTTTATAAATTTGATAAATCGATAACCAAACCGATAAGATATTGATTATCGGGTATCTGTTAATCAGTGATCGATCATTATCGGTTCGATTATCGGTTTACCCAATAAGATAACTCAATCTAGAGTTAAGCAAAAAAGAGAAGACAATTCACTGCAGTTAAGCAAAAAAGAGAAGAATTCACATATAGTATACTACCCATTTAAGCAAGATCTTGAACATCCACTTAAAAATTCAACAAATAGAAAGATTTAACTGACATAATAAATAATTAGTCCAACATTATTACCTTCAAACATTCCAAGATAAAATGTCCAAGATAAACTGGATATTGTTTGTCAAATGCCTAACCTGAAAAAAGAAACTGGTAGTAGGTATAAGCTGAACAACGTGAGCTCACAAAATTAAGAAACGAAAATAAAAAAAATAAAGAATCTTTAACAATCAAATGTCCCTATATGAAGATGAATTTTGTTATAGAAATTAAAAGCCTAATGTATAAGACTAAAGACTTACACTAGGAGTAACTAGTAAGGTCTATGAAAAATGAAGATGAAACAACGGAAGACTGAAGAGTGCGACTGAGAAAGAATAGGAAAGAATAAAGTGAAGCCCTAGCATATGTAACTTAAGGGTAACATAGTAATTTCATTAATTATTATTGGGTTATCAGTTAACCCATTAACAAAATTGGCAAATCGAGGCTCGAACCGATAACCCAATAGTGAAAAGATTCTAAACCGTTACCAAACCGTTAACCCAATAACGATAACCCAATAAATAATTAACGGTTTGGGTTATCGGTTTTACCCGATATATGCCCATCCCTAGAATGAACACCTCTTAATTTTTAAATCTTACTCCCTTCGTTCTAATTTATGTGAACTTGTTTGACTGAGCACGGAGTTTAAGAAAAAATGAAGACTTTTGGAATTTGTGGTCCTAAACAAGTCAAAAAGGGGCTCAGAGTATTTGTGTGGTTATAAAAGCTTCTCATTAATGGTACAATTGTAAATTTAAGCTAAATTATTATCAAATTTAGAAATGGGTTATTCTTTTTGGAACAGACTAAAAAAAAAATATATTCACATAAACTGGAACAGAGGTAGTAACATATATAAAGTATTGTGGACCAAAGTGTATAATATGCAACTTTGACATATATATGTGCATTTCTTAGAGCAGGACGTACAATCCCCATAAGCGTTCCTCTATTTGATCTAATTTGCACCGTACCAAAAGATCCCTAAACTCCCATCTCTCAAAATTAATTTCTCTTCCAAATTTCTCTCAAAGATGAAGCCTCAACCTCATTCTTCATCTCCGCTGGCAACAACTGGCGATATCATCTGGCAAAGTAAGTTTATTGTTTCTCTGTTTTTCCTCACAATATAAATAATGCATGCTCGACATCACCCTTCGTGCTTTACACTCCTCCTCATCAATCACAGAATTAATAACAACGGATAGATAAGAGTATCACAAAGAACCAGTATTTTACCCATAATCAATAGCACAATGTAATCTCAACCTTGAATCAATATTCGAAAGTTACCAAATCTCAGTGAAACTAGATATGAGTCACCCAACATTTCAAATAACCCGCTAAGCATGGATAATAGAATTTAAGGCTACAAAATAGACAAGAATAGAATTCACTCGCATGCTATGACTCGACAACGACGCATAGATGCTCGTCATCTCACCTATACATCGTATTTAACAACCAAACACGTAGCAAATAAATACATAATACATATTCCCTCAAGCCAAAGTTAGACATGACACTTACCTCGCTCCGAAGGCCACTTAATTCTCAATCACAACTTTTCATTTGGAATGCACCTCCAAACCATTCGTATCTATTCAAAAATGACTCAATAATATCAAACATTGCTAAAGGAATCAACTTTAATGAATAATTACAGATTTCCCAAATTTTCCTCCAAAAAAGTCAAAAATCGACCCCGGGTCTGCTTGGTCAAAACCCGAGATTCGGACCAAAATCTATTTACCCATTCACCCTCAAGCCCTAATATGTAATTAATTTTGGAATCCGACCTCAAATCAAGGTCTAAATTCCCAAATTTCCGAAAGCCCTAGTTTCTACCCAAACCCCTAATTCTACCATAAAAACTCTAGATTTTAGGTTGATAATTCAAGAAATGTAATGGGTAATTGAAAGAAAATGGTTTAGAATCACTTACCAACACTTTGGGGAAGAAATGACTCTTGAAAAATCGCCTCACACCGCTTGGTTTTTGAGAAAAATAAATTTTTGGCCAAATCCCGTGTTTGGATTCTGTTAAGTGCTGGGCGACAGTGATTATAGCTTTCGTGAGAGCACTGCCGCGTTCGCCAAGAGTATAGCCTGCCAAGCCTTTGCGTTCGTGATACAGTGCTCGCGTTCGCATAGGCTACCCTTCCCTGGTCTTCGCGTTCGCGAGTCATTGTTCGCGTTCGCGATGAAGAAAAGACTGACTTCCCCTCCCTAGTGCCTAACACTACGCGTTCGCGAAGGGTAATGCCCCCATCGCTTCCCGTTAGCGACCTAGCCTTCGCGTTCGCGAAGAAGAAATCCCGGCCTCATCAGTTTACTCTTTCCGTTCGTGAGAGGCCCTTCGCGAATGCGAAGAAGGACATGCCAAGCCTTTGCGTTCGCGAGACAATGCTCGCGTTCACATAGGCTACCCTTCCCTGGTCTTCGCGTTCGCGAGTCATTGTTCGCGTTCGCGATGAAGAAAGGGCTGACTCCCCCTCCCTAATGCCTAACACTACGCGTTCGTGATGGTCTTGTCGCGTTCGCGAAGGGTAACGTCCCCATCGCTTCGCGTTCGCGACCAAGCCTTCGCGTTCGCGAAGAAGAAATCCCGGCCTCATCCGTTTACTCTTTGCGTTTGCGAGAAGACCTTCGTGAATACGAAGAAGGACATGCCAGAACCCAGACTCTGCAAAAAACCCCAGATTTCCAAAGTCCAAAACATCCCATGGCCTATCCAAAACTTACCCGAGCCCTCGGGGCTCCAAACCAAACATGCACACAAGTCTTAAAACATCATACAAATTTGCTCGCGCGATCAAATCGCCATAATAACACCTAGAACTACGAATTTAGCACCAAATCAAATGAAATTCTCAAGAACACTTTAAAATTCATATCTTCTCAACTGGACGACCGAATCACGTCAAATCAACTCTGTTTCTCACCTAATTTCACAGACAAGTCTTAAATATGATAATGAACCTGTACCGAGCTCCGAAACCAGAATACAGACACGGAATTAACAATGCCAAACATCAATCAATTCTTAAAAATAATTAATTATCAGACTTTTAATTTTCATCAAAAATTCATAACTTGAGCTAGGGACCTCCGAATTCGATTCCGGGCATACGCCCAGGTCCCATAATTTGATACGGACCCATCGGGACTGCCAAAACACGTATCCAGGCCTGTTTACCAAACATATTGACCAAAGTCAACTAAAATCAACTTTTAAGGCATAAATTCTCATTTTTATCAATTTTCAACATAAAAGCTTTCCGGAAACCTGCCTGGACTGCGCACGCAAATCGAGGAGGGTAAAAATAAGATTTTTTAAAGGCTTACGAGCACAGATTAGAGTTCTAAAACATAAGATGACCTTTTGGGTCATCACATTCTCCACCTCTAAAACAACCGTTCGTTCTCGAACGGACATAGAGAAGTACCTAGACTGGTGAAAAGGTGGGGATATCTACTCTGCATATCGAACTCGGACTCCCAATTAGCTGTCTCAATAGGCTGACCTCTCTACTGCACTCGAACTGAAGGGTAACTCTTTGATCTCAACTAGCAAACTTGCCGGGCTAGAATTGCCATCGGCTCCTCCTCGTAAGTCGAATCCTTGTCCAACTGGAAAAGCTGAAATCTAACACATGGGACAGATCGCCGTGATACTTTCGAAACATGGACATATGGAGTACCGGATGAATAGCTGCTAAACTAGGTGGCAAAGCAAGCCTGTAAGCCACCTCTCCCACTCTCTCCAGAATCTTAAAAGGTCTGATATACCTACGGCTCAACTTGCCCTTCTTTACGAACCTCATTACACCCTTCATGGGTGATACCCGAAGTAACACTCTCTCTCCGACCATGAATGCAACATCACGAACTCTACGGTCGGCATAACGCTTCTGCCTGGACCGAGTTGTGCGAAGTCGATCCTGAATAATCTTGACCTTATCCAAGGCATCCTGTACTAAGTCTCTGCCGAATAACCGAGCCTCTCCCGGCTCGAACCACCCAACTGGTGACCGACACCGCCTACCATATAATGCCTCATAGGGGGCCATCTGAATGCTCGACTGGTAACTGTTGTTATAGGCGAACTCTGCAAGGGGAAAGAAGTGATCCCAAGAACCTCCAAAGTCTATGACACAAGCGCGAAGCATATCCTCCAAGATCTGAATTGGACGCTCGGACTGTCCGTCCGTCTGAGGATGGAATGTTGTGCTCAACTCAACCCGCGTACCCAACTCATGTTGTACTACCCTCTAAAAGTGCGAGGTAAACTACGTACCTCGATCAGAAATGATAGACACGGGCACACCGTTAAGACGGACGATCTCACGAATGTAAATCTCTGCCAACCGCTCCGAGGAATAGGTAACTGCCACAGGAATGAAATGCGCCGACTTAGTCAGCCTGTCCACAATAACCCAAACTGCATCAAACTTTCTCTGAGTCTGTGGGAGTCCAACAACAAAATCCATAGTGATACGCTCCCATTTCCATTCAGGAATATCTAACCTTTGAAGTATACCAACAGGTCTCTGATGCTCACAATTTACCTGCTGGCAATTTAGGCACCGAGCTACATAGGCAACTATGTCCTTCATTCTCCTCCACCAATAATGCTGCCTCAAGTCCTGATATATCTTGGCGGCGCCCGGATGAATAGAATACCGAGAACTGTGGGACTCCTTAAGGATCAACTCACGAAGTCCATCCACATTAGGCACACAAATACGACCCTGCATCCTCAAAACTCCGTCATCACTAACTTGGCACCACCGTATCGCACTGTGTCTCTAAGGACAAGTAAATGAGGATCGTCATCCTGTCGATCTCTGATGTGCTCAAACAAAGAAGACCGAGCAACTGTACAAGCTAGAACACGGCTGGGCTCAGAAACATCTAACCTCACAAACTGGTTGGCCAAGGCCTGAACATCCAATGCAAGCGGTCTCTCACCAACTGGAATATATGCAAGGCTACCCATACTGACTGACTTTCTACTCAAAGCATCGGCCACCACATTGGCCTTCCCGGGATGATACAATATGGTGATATCATAGTCTTTCAATAGCTCCAGCCACCTCCTCTGCCTCAAATTGAGTTCCTTCTGCTTGAACAAATACTGCAAGCTCCGATGATCAGTGAATACCTCATATGGCACGCCGTAAAGATAGTGCCTCCAAATCTTCAGCGCGTGAACAATGGCTGCCAGCTCTAGATCATGAACAGGGTAATTCTTCTCGTGAACCTTCAGCTGCCGTGAAGCATATGCAATAACCTTGCCACCCTGCATCAATACCGCACCCAGACCAATACGAGATGCGTCACAATATACTGTATAAGATCCTGAACCTGTGGGTAACACCAATACCGGTGCCGTAGTCAAAGCTGTCTTGAGCTTCTGGAAGCTCGCCTCACACTCGTCTGACCACCTGAACGGGGCACCCTTCTGGGTCAATCTGGTCAACGGGGCTGCTATGGATGAAAACCCCTCCACAAATCGACGGTAATAGCCCGCCAAACCCAGGAAACTACGGATCTCTGTAGCTGATGTGGGTCTAGGCCAGTTCTGGACTGCCTCAATCTTCTTAGGATCCACCTGAATACCCTCTGCTGATACAACGTGACCCAAGAAAGCAACTGAACTCAACCAAAACTCGCATTTTGAGAACTTAGCATATAACTGGCTGTCTTTCAGAGTCTGAAGAACGATCCGAAGGTGCTGCTCATGCTCCTCTCGACTGTGGGAGTAGATCAAGATATCATCAATAAACACAACCACAAAGGAATCCAAGTAGGGTTTGAACACCCGGTTCATCAAATCCATGAATGCTGCTGGGGCATTTGTCAGCCCAAATGACATCACTAGAAACTCATAATGCCCATACCGAGTCCGAAAAGCTGTCTTAGGAACATCGGATGCCCTAATCCTTAACTGATGGTAGCCAGATCTCAAATCAATCTTTGAAAACACCTTGGCACCCTGAAGCTGATCAAATAAATCATCAATCCTCGGCAATGGATATTTGTTCTTGATGGTGACTTTGTTCAACTGCCGATAATCTATACACATCCTCATCGATCCATCTTTCTTCTTCACAAACAACACAGGTGCACCCCAGGGCGAGACACTAGGTCTAATGAAGCCCTTATCAAGCAAATCTTGTAACTGCTCCTTCAATTCTTTCAACTCTGGCGGGGCCATGCGATATGGCGGAATGGAAATAGGCTGAGTGCCCAGAGCCAAATCAATGCAGAAATCAATATACCTATCGGGTGGCATCCCCGACAGGTCTGTTGGAAACACCTCTGTAAACTCACGAACAACCGGCACCGAATCTATGGAAGGAACCTCCGCACTAGAATTGCGGACATAAGCCAAATAAGCTAGACACCCCTTCTCGACCATATGTTGAGCCTTCACATAAGAGATAACCCTGCCAGCACAATGGCCAAGATTCTCTCTCCACTCTAATCAAGGAAACCCCTGCAAGGCTAAGGTCATCGTCTTGACGTGACAATCTAATATAACATGATAAGGTGACAGCCAATCCATACCAGTATGACATCAAAATCAACCTTGTCAAGAAGTAGAAGATCTACACGAGTCTCAGGACTCCCAATGGTGACCACACACGAACGATAAACACGATCTACAACAATAGCATCTCCCACTGGTGTGGANGGTGACAGCCAATCCATACCAGTATGACATCAAAATCAACCTTGTCAAGAAGTAGAAGATCTACACGAGTCTCAGGACTCCCAATGGTGACCACACACGAACGATAAACACGATCTACAACAATAGCATCTCCCACTGGTATGGACACATACATAGGAGCACTCAAAGAATCACGGGGCACAACCAAATAAGAAGGAAAATACGATGATATATAGGAGTAAGTATATCCCGGATAAAATAGAACTGAAGCATCTCTACTGCAAACTAAAACAGTACCTGTGATAACAACGTTAGATGACTCAGCCTCGGGCCTGGCTGGGAAAGCATAACCCCGGGGCTGGGTCCCACCACCCTAAACTATGTCCCTAGGACGACCTCTAACTGGATGGTCTCCACCTCTAATGGCCTGACCTTTACTTCTAACAGTCTGGCCTCTACCTCGGGTTGCTTGACCCCTGTCTCTAGCTGGCTGAGCAGGTGGTGCAGCAATTGGTGTCGGAACCATGGCACGAGAACTCTGATGATGTGAGCTGCCCATTGCTCGAGGGAAAAATCTAGCAATGTGCCTCGGATCATCACAAGTATAACATAACCTCGACTGCTGTGACTGCTGGCCCTGAAACTGACCCTGTCGACCTGAATAACCACCCTGATAACTCTAGAGTGGAGGTGCGCTAATAGGAGCTGGTGGTGCACTGTAGGCTAGCTGGTCGGAATAATGCATCTGAGGGTCACGACCACCTGAGGCATTGTGGGGTGCCTGGAGCGCTGAATGAAACGGCCTGGGAGGATGGCCTCTACCATAAGTACTCCTGCCTCTAGATGAGGCACCGCTGAACTCACCGGAATGATGAGGTCTCTTGTCAGACCCCTGACCTCCTTGAGTAAGAACCATTTCGACTCGTCTGGCGACTTTAGCATCCGCCTGAAAAGAAATCTCATTCCCAGTCTCCTTATCCATCTGCAATCTGATAGGCTAAGAATGTCCATCAATAAACCTCCCCAGCCTCTCTCTCTCAGTAGGAAGTAGAAGAATAGTATGATAGGCCAAATCCACAAAACGGGTTTCATACTGAGTCACAGTCATACTGCCCTGCTGGAGACGCTCAAACTGACGGCGACACTCCTCTCTCAATGTGATAGACAGAATCTTCTCTATGAAGAGCTGAGAGAACTGGTCCCAAGTAAGAGCAGACGACCCAGCTGGTCTGGTCAACAAGTAATCTCTCCACCATTTCTTGGCGGAACAAGTCATCTGAAATGCAGCAAAATCGACCCCATTGGTCTCCACTATACCCATGTTCCGTAAAACCTCGTGACATCTGTCAAGATACTCCTGGGGATCCTCTGAAGGAGCACCACTGAAGTGAACATGAAAGAGCTTGATAAACCTATCCAATCTCCATAAAGCCTCAGAAGACATAGTTAGCCCATCTCCGACCTGTGCCGCAATAACCGGCTGAACTAATCCGACTGGCTGAGCTGCTGCTGGAGCGGGAGTGGTAGGAGTCTGGGCTCCTCCTCCAGCCTGAAAGACTACTGGTGCCATGGGAAATGCGCCAGTATGGGCCACACTCTCCATAAGGCCCACCAAACGGACCAAAGCGTCCAGAAGTACTGGGGGTAGCAATGAACCCCTCCGGAACCTGAGCTGGTCCGGCAGGAACAGTCTGGGATGGAACCTCTCATCAAGCTCTATCTGAGGCTCCACTGTTGGGGCTGCTGCTCGGGCTCTAGGCTGAGCCCTGCCTCTCCCTCGGCATCTGGCACGGCCTCGGCCTCAACCTCTGCCTCGCGTAGGAGCTGCCACTGGAGGCTCTGGCTGCTGCTCAGCTGAGGAAGCAGTACGTGTTCTCGCCATCTGCGAGAGAATATGAGTAGAAGAGTTCAATCAGTATTGAGAAAGCAAAATCGCATGACGGAGAAGGATAGAAGTGATACTTGTTCCTAAACTTCATAGCCTCTGGAAGATAAGCACAGACGTCACCGTACCGATCCTCCAGACTCTACGAAGCTTGCTCGTGAATCGTGAGACCTAGTGCTCTGATACCAACTGTCACGACCCAGAATTTCCCACCGACGGGACCGTGATGGCGCCTAACATTTCACTTGCTAGGCAAGCCAACGTTAGAGAATCTTTAAACCAATTCCTTATTTTCATTCAGTAAATAACAATAATTAACTAATATGAAATATAATAAGTGCGGAATATTACAAAACTGTATTAATTACTACCACCCGGATATGGAGTCACAATTCACGAGCATTCTAGAATTTACTACAAGTAATAGTCTGAAAGAAATACAACTGTTTGAATAAAAGAAAACAGTAGGACATAAAAGATAGATGGGGACGTCAAGGTCTATGGATACCGACAGATATACCTTGAGTCTCCGGACATCGGACCAATAGAAAAATCTCGATCAACCCGAGCCGGTACCAAAATCTGCATAGACAGTGCAAAGTGCAACATCAGTACAACTGACCCCATGTACTGGTAAGTGTCGAGCCTAACCTCGGCGAAGTGGTGACGAGTCTAGGACAAGACACCCACATATAACTTGAACAATATAATCATGCTAGTGGCAACAATAGTAAATAAGGAAATAACGCAGAAATAATGAGAATGGGACATACAGTGGGGAACTACAACACAAAGAGTGAGAATACTGAAAAGACATAATTAAACCGAAAATCCTTAAACGAATTGAGCAATTAAAACAACACGGAAAACTGCACGACATCACCCTTCGTACTTTTACTCTCAACCTCACCAAGTAAATAAATAGAACGGCACGACATCACCCTTCGTGCATTTACTCTCAACCTCACCAAATAAATAAATAAAATGGCACAGCAACATCCTTCGTGCATTAAACCTCTCATAATATACACGGCATCACCCTTCGTGCTTTACACTCTTCCTCACAAATATAAATAATGCATGCACAGCATCACCCTTCGTGCTTTACACTCCTCCTCACCAATCACAGAATTAATAACAACGGATAGATAAGAGTATCACAAAGAAACCAGTATTTTACCCATAATCAATAGCACAATGTAATCTCAATCTTGAATCAATATTTGAAAGTTACCAAATCTCAGTGAAACCAGATATGAGTCACCCAACATTTCAAATAACCCGCTAAGCATGGATAGTAGAATTTAAGGCTACAAAATAGATAAGAATAGAATTTCACTCGCATGCTATGACTCGACAATGACGCATAGATGCTCTTCACCTCACCTATACATCGTATTTAACAACCAAACACGTACAAAATAAACACATAATACCTATTTCCTCAAGCCAAAGTTAGACACGATACTTACCTAGCTCCGAAGGCCACTTAATTCTCAATCACAGCTTTTCCTTTGGAATTCACCTCCAAACCACTCGTATCTATTAAAAAATAACTCAATAATATCAAACATTGCTAAAGGAATCAACTTTAATGAATAATTACAGATTTTCCAAATTTTCCTCCAAAAAAGTCGAAAATTGACCCCAGGCCCGGTTGGTCAAAACCCGAGGTTCGGACCAAAATCCATTTATTCATTCACCCCCGAGCCCGAATAGGTAATTGGTTTTGGAATCCGACCTCAAATCAAGGTCTAAATCCCCAAATTCCCGAAATCCCTAATTTTTACCCTAACCCCTAATTCTACCATGAAAACTCCAGATTTTAGATTGATAATTCAAGAAATGTAAGGGGTAATTGAAAGTAAATGGTTTAGAATCACTTACCAACACTTTGGGGAAGAAATGACTCTTGAAAAATCGCCTCACACCGTTTGGTTTTTGAGAAAAATGAATTTTGGCCAGATCCCGTGTTTGGATTCTGTTAAGTGCTGGGCGACAGTATTCATCGCATTCGCGAGGGCATTGTCCCATTCGCGAGAGCACTTTCGCATTCACGAAGATTATAGGCTGCCAAGACTTCACGTTCGCGAGACAGTACTCGCGTAGGCTACCCTTCCCTGGTCTTCGAGTTCGTGAGTCATTGTTCGCGTTCGCGATGGAGAAAAGGCTGACTCCCCCTCCCCAGTGCCTAACACTACGCGTTCGGGATGGTTTTTTCACATTCGCGAAGGGTAACACCCCCATCGCTTTGCGTTCGCGACCAAGCCTTCGCGTTCGCGAAGAAGAAATCCCGGTCTCATCAGTTTACTCTTCGCGTTCGCGAGATAACCTTCGCGAATGCGAAGAAAGACATACCAGAAACCAGACTCTGCAGAAAGAAACAAATTTCTAAAGTCCAAAACATCCTGTGATCTATCCAAAACTCACCCGAGCCTTCGGGGTTCCAAACCAAACATGAACGCAAGTCTAAAAACATCATACGAACTTGCTCGCGCGATCAAATCGCCAAAATAACACCTAAAACTATGAATTTAGGACCAAATCAAATGAAATTCTCAAGAACACTTTAAAATTCATATCTTCTCAACTGGACATCCGAATCACGTCAAATCAACTTCGTTTCTTACCTAATTTCACAGACAAGTCTTAAATATCATAATAAACATGTACCGAGCTTCGGAACCAGAATACGGACCCGGACCTAACAATGCCAAACATCAATCAATTCTTAAAAATAATTAATTTTCGGACTTTTAATTTTCATCAAAAATTCATAACTTCAGTTAGGGACCTCCGAATTCGATTCCGAGCATACACCCAGGTCCCATAATTTGATACGGACCCACCAGGACTGTCAAAATACGGATCCGGGCCCGTTTACCAAAAACATTCACCGAAATCAACTAAAATCAACTTTTAAGGCATAAATTCTCATTTTCATCAATTTTCAACATAAAAGCTTTTCGGAAACCTGCCCGGACTGCGCACGCAAATCGAGAAGGGAAAAAGATGAGATTTGTTTAAGGATTTAGAGCGCAGATTCGAGTTTTAAAACATAAGATGACCTTTTGGGTCATCACACTATAAGTGTGGGGAGACTGATCACCACATCAAAAACTGCCCTCAATGGGAAATTGAATGGAAGAAGGAAAGAGCTGAACGAAGAAACAGAAAGAAGGAACAGGTTCATCCCAAGAAGAACAAAGGATCAACAAAGGCTATGGTTGCTTCTTAGGGAGAAAGCTTAGATGAGGACTCAGATGATGAAGATGGAAATGAACAAGCACTTATGGCAATTAGAGAATCCGATGAGGAATCTGAAGTAAGTATGATCCATCTAAAAGACAAGATTAAGTTTTTGTCTAAAGATAGGCTATCTAAGTTATTTCTAGATTTCATTGATGAATCTGAGGATATAAACAATGAAAAGGAATAGTTGTCTAAGGAATGTGTGATTTGAAAAGCAAAGTGTAAGAACCTAGAACTTAGAGTTAGTGAGACTATAAGTGAAAATACTGCACTAAAGAACCAGGTTCATACATTTGAATCAAATGTCCTAGAACTTAGATCTGAAAACCTAAAACTGAAATTAGGAACAAATAAGAAGACAGCTAATTGCACACAACTCACTCTAGAAGAAAATGTAGGTAAACTAAAAGATAAGTTGTATAAGAAGGGTAAGCAGGTAAGAATTTTGACAGAGGACCTAGGCAAGGTCAAGCATGAACTAGACAGAACTTGTAAATGGAACAGTTCCTCTGATGCACTGTCATGGATACAGGAATATCATAGTAGCAATAGAAGAGGAATTGGCTTTGGGAATCTTCCACCTAAATGGTATCCCAAAAGCAAGTATCTCAGACTTCCTGAGAATATAATTTTCACACACTGTGGTAAGACTGGTCACTATAAAAATGAATGCACTGCAAAATAAAAGACTAGTCAAAAGAATAAAAAGATTGTTCAAGGGAAAAATAGGCTGTCAGGTTGGGCTAAAACGAATTTGATTCATCCTTTTGCCTATAAAAAGGGACCCAAACTAGTTTGGGTTTTTAAGACTAACCCCTGATTTCCTTTTGCAGGTCCAAGTGAAGGGGAGCAGCCAAATATGGTACATGGATAGTGACTGCTCAAAGCACATGACAGGAAGCAAGAACCAGTTCCTTTCACTTTAGGACCTCAAAGGAGGTAATGTCTCCTTTGGAAATGGGAAGAAATGTGAGATCATTGGGGTTGGTAAGGTAGGTTAGACTGACTCTCACTCGATTGAGAATGTCTATTTGATAGATGGCCTAAAATACAGTCTAATTAGTGTATCACAACTATGTGATAGAGGTAACTTGGTAGCATTCACCTCTACCAAATATTTTATGATTAATCTTACCACTAACAAGATTTTTTTACAGGGATGAACTCACTTGCTTAAGTATGTTGGATAATGATCCCCTCCTTTGGCACAAGAGACTTGGACATGCAAGTCTGAGTCAACTCAACAAATTAGTTTCCAAGGACCTGATGATAGGGTTGCCTAACATAAAGTTCAAGGAAGACAAAGTTTGTAAGACTTGTGCAAGGTGGAAGCAGGTAAGATCCTCTTTTAAATGCAAGAAAGTGGTAAGCACCACCAGGACGATGGAACTGGTCCATATGGATCTTTGTGGTTCAATGCGAACATTAAGCAGAGGTGGTAAAAGATATTTGATGGTGCTTATTGATGATTACTCTAGGTTTACTTGGACATTATTTTTAACATCTAAAGATGAAGCATGTGACATGTTCACTTCTTTTGTTAGAAAAACTCATAAATAACTAGGTAATCAACTTGCATCAATTAGGTCTGATCATGACACTGAATTTGAAAATGTTAAATTTGCTGAATTTTGTGATGAGCATGACATAGATCATAATTTTTCTGCTCCTAGAACTCCACAACAAAATGGAGTAGTTGAAAGAAAGAATAGGACACTTGAAGATATGGCTAGGACTATTCTTCTTTCTAGTAAACTGCCACATAATTTCTGGGCAGAAGTTGTAAATTCTGCATGCTACATCATAAATAGGTGCATGACTAAACCTCTTGTAGATAAGACTCCCTATGAGTTACTTAAAGGTATAAAACCAAACATATCCCATATTAGGGCATTTGGATGCAAGTTCTTTGTGCACAATAATGGTAAAGACTCCCTAGGTAAGTTTGATCCCAGAAGTGATGAGGAAGTATTCTTGGGATATTCTTCACATAGCAAATCTTATAAAGTCTATAACAAAAGAACTATGTGTGTTGAAGAAAGTGTTCATGTAGTTTTTGATGAAACAAACATTCTTTCTGAGAGACAAGAACGTTATGATGAAGCAATTGGGCTGGTGAGAAACTTAAATGAAACCACAACCCAGATTGAAGCTACATTGGAAGAAGGAACAGGTCCTTCTACCCAGGGCAACCTGACAGGGGGAATAGAACAAAGAGGAAATGATCCTCAAACCTCAATGGAACCTGTCCATGAACCTGTTCCACAACAACAAAATACTGAAGGAACATCAAAGGGAAACCAGTTGGTTGTGAAATCCTACAAGTATCAAAGTTCTCATCCTATTGAAAACATAATTATCGATCCAACCTGTGGAATCAAAACCAGATCTTCATTAAAGAATCTTTGTACTTTTGATGCTTTCTTATCTCTTATTGAACCTAAAATTGTTGCTGAAGCTTTACAGGATGCAGACTGGGTAAATGCAATACAGGATGAACTCAACCAATTTGTAAGGAGTCAAGTTTCGCATCTGGTACCAAGACCATTGGACAGATCAGTAATTGGCACAAAATGGGTCTTCAGAAACAAAATTGATGAAGATGGAACTGTTACAATGAAGAAGGCAAGATTGGTAGTTCAAGGATATAGCCAGGAGGAGGGCATAGACTATGATGAAACATTTGCTCCAGTTGCAAGGTTGGAAGCAATAAAACTCCTTATAACCGTTGCTACTTACATGGAATTCACCCTAGATGGATGTCAAGAGTGCCTTTCTCAATGGCTATCTAAAGGAAAAAGTGTTTGTCAAGCAACCTCCTGTGTTTGAAAACAAGGAGAGTCTTGATCATGTGTACAAACTTGACAAAGAACTTTATGGACTCAAGCAGGCTCCAAGAGCATGGTATGAAAGATTATCAAAATTTTTGCTTGAGCATGACTACAAGAGAGGTAAAATTGACAATATTTTATTCTTGAAAGAAAAAGGTAAAGATTTCTTGGTAGTTCAGATATATATTGATGATATAATATTTGGAGCAACTACTGATAAGTTAAGCAAAGAATTTGCCAAACTAATGGGGAGCGAATTTGAAATGAGCATGATGGGTGAGCTTAATTTCTTTTTAGGCTTACAAATTAAACAAAATTCAAATAGAACTATGATCCATTAGCAGAAGTATGTAAAATAGTTGCTTAAAAGGTTTAAAATGGAAGATTCCAAAGAAATTGACACTCATATTGCAACAACTACAAAGTTGGATATAGTTGAACCCGGTTCATCTGTTGATCAGAAGTTATATAGGGGAATGATTGGCTCATTGTTGTATCTCGCTGCTAGTAGACATGACATTATTTTCAGTGTAGGCCTTTGTGCAAGATTTCAGGCAAATCAAAAGGAGTCTCACTTGACTTTTGTCAAGAGAATTTTGAGAAATCTAAAAGGCACCATTAATCTCTGTCTATGGTATCCAAAAGGTAATAATTTCAATCTAGTGGGATATGCTGATGTTAATTACGCATGGTTTCTAGTGGATAGAAAGAGCACCTCAGGTATGGAACACTTTCTTGACTCATGTATTGTATCTTGGGATACCAAAAAAGCAAAATTCAGTGGCCTTATCTACTACTGAAGCTGTGTATGTTGTTGCTGCTTCATGTTGTGCTCAATTGTTGTGGATCAAACAACAATTAATGGACTTTAAAATTGATGTTGGTTGTATCCTCATTTTTTGTGATAACACTAGTTCTATTAATATGACCAAGAAACCGATTCATCACAAGAGAACTAAGCACATAGATGTTAGGCATCACTTTTTGAGGGATAACTATGAAAAAGAGTTGATCACTGTGGAATTTTGTGCTACTGACAAGCAAATAGCTGACATCTTCACAAAAGCCCTAAGTAGAGATCACTTTGAAAGGAACATATTAGAATTAGGGATGATTATGATCACCTAAAAGGACCAGTTCAGAATTCACAACGAAAAAACAAATTGAAAAAAAAAATATTTTTGGTTAGAAAATCTGAAAATGTGTATATAATTATATTAATTTTTGCTCAGACTCATACTTTCAATAGTATACTATTGTTCCATGTGTTAAAATGACTCATTAATCTCTAATGATATTTTCTCTATTTTGGCAAATTTAGACTTACATAAGAGAATTATCAGTGAAGAACCTAGTTCATCAAGATAACATGGTATCTTTTCTACACTCTGCATAATTTGAAATAATAATATTTGGATCATGATCAGAGTCCTACTTAATTCCAAACTCTTTTTGGACTTATCCGTTACAAGTGAACCAGTTCCGTTATCAAAGAAATTTACTGCCTTTTGCTCTAACTGTTTGTTTATATTTCTTTGATGGTTAAAATTCTTAGCTTGATCTATGATTATTAACCCATGATTGTATTTGAAGTAGCCCCAGTGGCCATGCGTAAGTTTTAAAATTTGGTTATCTTACTTATTTATGCAACTTTTCGATGATGCCAAAACGGAAAAAAAGGTTGTGCTTTACACTTTGAACAGTGATGTTTATAACCTAATGAACCTGGTCCTTGATGATAACTGAAAATTATTCTAACATTGTGTTGATGTTGGGCTAAGTTGAAACAGGGGCTAAGCTTATGAAAAGCACAGAGTTTATCATCATCAAAAAGGGGAAATATGTTGGCCTAGGTGAAGGTTAGTTTTGAAGATTGACAAAGAAAGCTCAGTCATGAACCAAGTTCATCCCTTGTATGAATAGACATAGGCAGAATCGAGTACGTGGGATGCACGTGAAGGAGATAAGCTTAACTTGGTATAATTGATATCTCCTGATCGAAAAGGTTGCATAATTGAGAAGGAGAAGGACTCCTTACTCAAAGAGAACACTATCCAAGATAAGGGAAGAGTTAAAGGTTGAGATCAACTAGAACTCTTCTACCAAGGAAGAGTAGTGTTAGAACTCTAGTTACTTTCTACTCTACTAACTCTATAAATCGCAGGATGTTCTCATTCTGCAGGTGGCGCACTAACGCAAAGGTTAAATGTGAAATTGAGAGCAAAATAACAAGGCATTTTGCAAGCAGTTCGTGTGTGAATCTGAAGCAATATGAACCAGATAGAAGAACCAATTCCAAGTGTCTGTCTTTTATTCTAGTTCAATTGTAGTAGGTGCTTTCATATTGTACCTTTCAGCTTTATCTAGAGGCGATTGTAATAGGTACTCGGAGTATTCAAGTTAGAGTTAACTTGAAGTTGTCGCAACAGTTAGAAGTTGTATGCCACAACGAGATTAGAGTTAATCTTATGTTTACAAAAGTATTTTATAAATGCAGTTTTTGGCTCAGTGATTTAGTGAAGAGTTTTGGGAAAATTCTACTGGGAAGTAGGTCGTGATTTTTTCACCTTTTGAGTTGGGTGTTTTTCACGTAAAATTCTTTGTGTTCTTTAATTTATGCATTTATTATTCCGCAATAGTAGTATAAGGAACACATAGAAGAATCAGGTCCTTCTATAATCTCTGTACGCGAAAAACTTGGACACCACATAAATCACCTCCTCCCC
>AWOL01S0101668.1:0-23326 GCA_000715115.1 Nicotiana otophora
ATATATAAAGCCCGAAAGCTTATTGTGGCGTGCAACCCGATCCAATAATATAATCAATATAATATGCTGTGGCGTGCAGCCCCATCCCAAAATGTCACTCTCACTCAGTCATCAATCTCTCCAGTCTCACTCACGGGCTCACAATGTCATAAAAGTAGCCCGACAACAATGATATGATGTATTAATAAACAACAACTGAGACTGATATATGATATAAATGCATAAATATGACTGAGTACGATATATCAATGAAATCAGTCAGATGACAGCAAGAAACAACCACTATGGTTCCAAACAGTATCGACATAATGCCTAAACATGATATCTAGCATGATTGACAGCTTAACTACTTTACCACATGGTGAAAACATGAATATCAACAAAGTAGGGCCATTATACAGTGCCATGGAAACAACGGAGTCACAATTCACAGGGTGAACACACACACGCTCATCACCTAGCATGTGCGTCACCTCAATACCAATCACATAACACGTATTTCGGGGTTTCACATCCTCAACACTAAGATTAGAAGAGTTACTTACCTCGAACAAGCCAATTCCAACACCGAGCAAGCCAAGCGATGCTCCCAAATGCCATTTCGTGCGTTCTGACCTCCGAATGGCTCGAAACTAACCAAAAATAACTCAAATACATCAAACAATGCTAAAGGAACCAATCCCGATCGAAGAAGATCAAATCTTGAATCAAAAGCCCAAAATTGGTCAAAAGCCCAACCTGGGCCCGCACCTCGGAACCCGATAAAATTTACAAAACCCGAAAGCCCATACACTCACGAGTCTAACCATACCATATTTATCAAAATCCGACACTATTTGGTCATCCAAATCCCCAAAATCCACCCTCAAATTCTCAAGCCCCAAACCCCCAAATTTCACTTCAAAATCTCACTAATTGGGTGAGGAAATCAGTGGGGAAACAAGTTTTATGATCCAAAACGAGTACAAGAAGCTTACCTCAATAATCACCTCGAAAATCTTCTCCAAAATCGCCTAAGTCCGAGTCCAAAATATTGAAATAAAACTAAAATTGCAAACCCTCGCTTATAGCCTTTCTGCCCAGACTTTTCGCATCTGCGGGCCTATTGTCGCACCTGCGATGCCGCATCTGTGGTGAAAATGCCGCTTCTGCAGAAGTCACTTGCACCTCTAGGGCTCACACTTGCGCTCCAGGTTCCGCACCTGCGAACGCGCATCTGCGGCCCTGGCCTCTCTTCTACGGAGTCATTCTCTCTTGGCTGCCCCCGCACCTGCGTCCACTTGTCCGCATCTGCGCTACCCAGATGCGGAAATTTCTTCGCACTTACGACCCCTGTCCTCCATGGCTTGCTATGCTTCTGTGGCCAATTGTCCGTATCTGCCGACTCGCATCTGCTCCCACTCTTCCGCAGATGCAGAAACACCAGAACCAGAAATCTTAGCAAAAATCCAAAATGCAATGAAATGATCCAAACCTCGTCCAAAACTCACCCGAGCCTCTCAAGCCCCGTCCAAATATACCAACAAGTTCCATAACACGATACTACTCGAGGCCTCAAAACACACATAACAATGTCAAAACGACGAATCATACATCAAATTGAAATCTATGAACTTTAAAACTTCAAACTTCCACAACCGATTCTGAAACCTATCAAATCACGTCCGATTGACCTAACATTTTGCACACAAGTCACATTTGACATTACGGACTTGCTCCAACTTCCGGAATCTAAATTCTGACCCCGATATAAAAAAGTCCACTCCTGGTCAACCTTTCCAAAGTTTTATTTTTTGCCATTTCGAGCCAAATTCAACCACGGACCTCCAAATCACAATCCATATGTGCTCCTAAGTCTAAAATCACCCAGCAGAGTTAACGGAACCATCAAAATTCCAACCCGAGGTCAAATGCTAAAAGTCAAACTTAGTCAATACTTTCAAATTTAAAGCTCCCTAGTTGAGAATCATTCTTCCAAATCAGTTCCGAATAACCTGAAAACCAAACTGACAATTCACACAAGTTAAAATATATCATACGGGCTACTCACGCCCGTAAACTACCGAGCGAAGTAAAAATGCTCAAAACGACCGGTCGAGTCGTTACAACAGCTTGTTGAATGTCTCTCAGATCTAAGACAAAGGCAACAAGGTGGAATTTGTGTCAAAACTCTGCATAGTCACAAATCTTAAGACTGGTGATGTGATCCTGATGGCAAAAAGATACAAGAACATCTATGTCGCTGATTTTGAGTCACTACATAATAGGGATCTCACGTGTCTGAGTGTTGTGGATGATGACGCTAAACTATGGCACAGAAGGTTGGGCCATGCAAGTTTTACATTGCTGAACAAGTTGGTTAGGAAGGACCCGGTTCATGGATTGCCTAAGTCAGGCTTCAAAGATCACAAAGTGTGTGATGCATCTGCAAAAAGAAAGCAGAACAGATCCTCCTTCAAACCCAAAAAGGAAGCTCTGGAAAAGTTTGATGCCAAGAGTGATGAAGGAATATTTCTTGGATATTCATCACAAAGAAAATCCTACAAGGTATACAACAAAAGAACTCAATGTGTTGAGGAAAGCATACATGTGATCTTTTACGAAGCACAACACCCTCTTGGAAAAGCTACACATGATAAGGCTGATCAAGATGGGGAGTTATCAAATTTCCCCGATGAAGTTATTGACATGGCAAATGAAAAGGCTGATATGATGAGTCAGGTTAAGGAATCAAATGACAATGGCATAGCTGAATCTCCAGCTGACATAGTGGAACCTGGTCCCTCAATCATAATAATTGAAGCAGAAAACAGAGTTGTGGATGTTGTACATGGAACTCCAGCTGCTGAGGTGAGGAACGAGACACATGGATCATATGCAGAAGAATCTAGAACGTCTTCTAATGAGATTCAGGTGTCCAACTGGAAGCACAAAAGCTCACACCCTCTTCAAAATATGATCACCCCCTTGACTTAGGAATTCAAAATATGATCACCCCCCTTGAGAGGAACAATGTATGGCACCTGGTTCCTCGACCTGCTGACAGAACTGTCATAAGAACCAGGTGGGTATTTAGAAACAAACTTGATGAGTTTGGAAACACCACAAAAAATAAGGCAAGGTTAGTAGTTCAAGGGTACAATCAAGAAGAAGGAATTGACTATGTATAGAGGCATTATTGGGCCACTTCTGTATCTCATAGCAAGTAGACCAGACATTGTTTTCAGTGTGGGACTTTATGCCAGGTTTCAATCCAATCCAAAGGAGTCTCATCTGAAGGCTGCAAAGAGAATTCTGAGGTATCTCAAAGGAACGTAGGACTTGGTTCTCTACTATCCCTCAGGAGATAACTTTGACTTAATAAGATATGCTGATGCTGACTATGCTGGTTATCTGGTTGATAGGAAAAGCACTTATGGTATGTCACATTTTCTAGGCTCGTGTCTAATCTCATAGGGCACAAGAAAACAAAACTCAGTGGCCCTTTCAACTGCTGAAGCTAAGTATGTGGCAGCTGCCTCTTGTTGTGCTCAACTGTTGTGGATCAAGCAACAACTAGAATATTTCGAGACAATGTTGAGAAATGGCTCATCTGCATGAAGTCTTATAGCACAGAATATCAAATTGCAGATATCTTCACCAAAGCTCTGAGCAGAGAGCACTGTTAAAAAGAATCGCTTGGCACTAGGGTTGATGAAATCTAGCTAGGGACCTGGTCCCTCGATGATTAGCTATGAAAGAAATGTATAGGTAAAATAGTTAGAAAGTGTTTTCTGGCAAGGTCTAACTCATCTCTATTCCATTGAAGGTAGACACGCATGACGATTACAGAGCAAACAAGTAGCCAATGATATTGTATTTCAGTCAAAAGAATGAAGTTCACATTTACAAAATCTGTCAGGGAACCTAGTTCCTTTGACACAGATTAGTAGTTTCTATGTACTCTCATCCTCATCTTTTTAGCGGCTGAAATGGTGCCATGTCATTAAAATGTCAATACTTCCTTTCTCTTTTTAGAACTCAAGCGTCCTACCCATTATGAAATGACACGTCTACCCAACTTGATACCCGTTCCTAACCGGTCCTTCACCCCTCTTAAATAACCTCTCTCACAGTTACTATCATAACTGTTCACATCAAAGCCAAAATTTCTTGTTTTCCTTCAAACCAAACACTCTCTTCTTCCATCAAACTCTCACTATCCTCCATCATGTCTGAAAATCTGGAGACTCAGACTGTTCTAAGCATCGTCCCCATTGTGACATCACCTATTGAAATCCCAGTACTAGAACCTACAATCCCTACACCATCTAGTCCAAACCCTAAGCTAGAGTCACAACCATCTACTGGTTCCTCTCCAACTCAGTCGAGCACTGGCTCTCATAGGAGCCGCAAAACCTCGACTCCCAAGAATGTGGCAGCAACTTCTCCTTCTGTCTCATCGGAAAAAATGGTAGAAGCATATACAGTGGCAGAAAAAGACAATCAAGACATTTCTAGTCGACCAGTGGAAGAATGTCTGAGATGCAAGGAGTAGGTTGTAATGTCTGAGATGCAAGGATTAGGTCTATGTCACGACCCAAAATCCGACTAGTCATGATGGCACCTAACCCAACCCGCCAGGTAAGCCAATTAACCACTAACCAATTCAAATAACAATTAATAAAGCAATTAAGTAAAGAAATATCTGAATATAATACATTTTCCAAGAACTGGTAGTACAAATCATGAGCTTCTAAGAATAGAGTTTACAAAGCGTAAATAAAATAAATACATAGTCTATTTGAATAGTACATAAATAGAGTTTTACAGATCTAAAGCTACCATGAACAAGAGGCATCAATAGCCGGGATGCAGGTACATCTTTAATCCAGCTCCCATCGAACACATCAACATCAGCAGCCAACATCTGCACGCAAGGTGCAGAAGTGTAGTACGAGTACAACCGACCCCATGTACTCAATAAGCAACAAACCTAACCTTAGGTTGAAAGTAGTGACGAGTTAACACGAAGGTCAGGTCCAACACCAATATTCCACAACCCAACATAACAGCATAGTACAAGTAATAAAAGAGTATCTCAGAAATAAAAAGCTCAGTTTGTTCACATTTCTAGAAAAGTAGGAATTTCTTTTCAAGTATCTCAGTGAAAACCAAAATCTTTTACCGAAAACGCCAAAATACGAGTAAGTTTGAAAACTGTGATTTTCCCAAAATTTCTTTCAATAATAAGTAAGATATCTCATTTTAAGATAGCATGAGGAAAGTACGTCTCTATGCCTACATGTCAAGATACATGTAAAATCATAAATGTCCCCACAATTGGGTAGCAGAAGGAAATGTACCTTTATGCATGTGTCACGATCCAAAATCCAAACCTGTCGTGATGGCACCTATCTCAATACTAGGCAAGCCGATAATTTTCATAAACCATAATTTTTCTTTTAAGTTTGAAAATATAATATTTAAATATAATACAAAATCCCACAAATACTGATACGAACACTTCCCAAAACCTGGTGTCACTGAGTACATGAGCATCTAATATGAATACAAGTCTGGAAAATACGGTCCATAACAGTCTGAGACCAAATACTATAAATAAGGAGGTAGGGAAGGAGAGGCAAAGTCTGCAAAACATGGCAGCTACCTCCGAATCTCCGAAAAGTCAACTGTGCGAAAGAATTAACACCCGCTATGTCCGAGAACACCTGAATCTGCACATGAAGTGCAGGGTATAGTATGAGTACAACCAACTCAGTAAGCAACAATAATAAATAAAGAACTGAAGATAGTGACGAGCTACACAGTTATAGTTCACTTTTAGTAATTCCAGCAAAGAATAGACATGCTTTCAAATTCAGCAGTTTAAGTCAAATCAATTTTATACAGTTCAAGTTCATGTAATCCAGTTATAAGATCTTTTAGTGAATTTCACAACAATGACATATAGCAACTAGGTGCAATAACAAATGAAAAGCAAGTACAGCCTCTCAGGCAACAGATACTCAACTCGTCATAACAGTTCAACCACATGGCTCTCAGCCCTCAGCACTCACACTCAATGGGTACTCGCGCTCACTGGGGGTGTACAGACTCCGGAAGGGCTCCTACAGCCCCAAGCGTTATAATCTGTACGGCCAACTCACGTGCTGCACGGACAACTCACGTGCCATAGTATCAATATCTGGATCTGCACGGCCAACTCACGTGTTGCACGGACAACTCACGTGCTATAGTATCAATATCTAGATCCGCACGGCAAACTCATGTGCTATAATATAGTATCTCACAATCAGGCCCTCTGCCTCACTCAGTCACAAATCTCTCCAGTCTCTCGGGCTCTCAATAATCATGAAATCATCCCAAACAACAATGATATGATGCATCAATAATGAACAATAGGGACTGAAGATAAAATAAACAAGTAAATTGTGACTGAGTACAAAACAACAATTAAGAAGATAGTTCAACTTGTACACGACCTATGTGGGTCCCAACAGTACCAACGTGTAGCATAAATATGGTTTATAACATAATTTGCAGTCAAATCTCTATAACACAGAGAGAGCATATAGCGAGCAACAAGTTATACAACTTTACAGTTTCACAAAATGGACCAAGTCCCAATTCCTACGGTACATGCCCACACGCCCATCACCTAGCATGTGCGTCACCTCCAGAATCTCACATAATCCAATAATCCAGGGTTTCATACCCTCAGTATCAGATTTAAAACTGTTACTTACCTTTAACTGCATAATTCTTTATTCCGCTATGCCCTTACCACAAGAATTGGTCTCCGACAGCCTCGAATCTAGTCACAAATAATTCATTTCAGTCAATAAAATTTATTGAAATTAATTTCATAAAAAAATACTAATTTTCCATAAAAATCCGAAATTTAGCTCAAAAATCGCCCATGAGGACCACGTCTCGAAATCCGACAAAAGTTACAAAATATGAACGTTCATTTAACCGCGAGTCCAACCATAGAAATTTTACTCAAATCCGACATCAACTCGACCCTCAAATCTCCAAATTACACCAAGAGGGTTTTCACAATGTTTCAACTCAATTCACCAATTAAAAGTTAAAACAACCATCGATTTGGGTAATTTGACAAATATTGAGTTAAGAACACTTACCCCGTTATTTTCCTTGAAAAGTTCCCAAAAATCGCCTCTTCCCGAGCTCCAATCCGTCAAAAATCAGAACTTAAACTTTCTGTTCCGACCTCTCTTCTATGCGATCGCGGACCAAGTCACGCGATCGCGACGCACACATTTCCACTGCCAAAAATTGACCCTATGCGATTGTGGATTATTTCAAGCAATTGCGAAGAACAAAAGAGACTACCCCCAAATTTGTCCTTTTGCGAACGCGATTGACCCCACGCGAACGCGGAACACTGCCTCTCAAACCTACGCGAATGCGTTCAGACCCACGCAATCATGTAGAGTAATTTCTTCCCCTCATCCACTACTCAAATCCTTCTATGCGAACGCGGCCTCATCCATGTTTTCGCGAAGCATAGCTTAATACAGGTACGATCGATCGCATTCCTTCCTCTACGACCGCATAGAAAACAAAATATCCCTGCCCCAAATAAGCTTACGCGATCGCGGATTGACATATGCGATCGCGTATAAGGAAACCAGAAAAAAGCAGCAGCAAATATTAGCAATCTCACCAAGGCCAAAAATGATCCATTAACCTCCCCCCCCCGAAACTCACCCGAGCCCCCCTCGGACCTCAACCAAACATACCATCAAGTCCTAAAATACCATACGAACTTAGTTGAACCCTCAAATCGTCTCAAACAACGCTAAAATCATGAATTACACCCCAATTCCAGCCTAATGAACTTTGAAATTTCTAATTTCTAAAAATGACTCCGGAACCTATCAAATCACGTCCGATTGACCTCGAATTTTGCACACAAGTCATAAATGACATAAAACTAGCCCGACAACAATGATACGATGTATCAATTTATAAAAACTGAGACTGAGATATGATATGAATGCATGAATATGACTGAGTATGAAATATCAATGAAATCAGTGAGATGATAGTAAGAAACGACCACTATGGGTCCAAACAGTATCGGCATAATGCCTAAACATGATATCTTGCATGATAGACAACTCAATTACTTTATAACACGGTGAAAACACGAATATCAACAAAATAGGACTACTATACAGTGCCATAGAAACAACAGAGTCCCAATTCACATGGTGCCCGCCCACACGCCCGTCACCTAGCATGTATGTCACCTTAATTCCAATCACATAACACGTATTACAGGGTTTCATACTCTGAGCACTAAGATTAGAAGAGTTGCTTACTTCAAACAAGCCAATTCCAAAATCGAGCAAGCCAAGTAATGCTCCCAAATGCCATCCCGCGTGTTCGGACCTCTGAATGGCTCGAAACTAACCAAAAACAACTCAAGTACATCAAATAATGCTAAAGGAACCAATCCCGATCGAAAAAGATTAAATCTTGAATCAAAAGCCCAAAATCGGCTAAAAGCTCATCCAGGGTCCGTACCTCGAAACCCAATAAAATTTATAAAATCAAATAACCCATTCAATTACGAGTCTAACCATACTAGTTTTACTCAAATCTGACTCCAATTCGATGTTCAAAACTCAAAAATTCACATTATGAAACTTTAGGCCCAAACCCCCAATTTTCTCTTTAAATTCACAATCCAATTACCAAAAACGAAAGTAGATTCATGAAATATAATCAAAATCGAGTAGAGAACACGTACCCCAATCCTTGTGATGAAAATTGCTCCAAGAATCACCTCAATCCGAGCTCCATAGCTCCTAAAATATAAAAATGTCTGAAACTTTCGAAATAGAGTACTATATACACTGCCCAGACGTCCTCTTTCGCAAACGCGGGAAAACTATCGCGTTCGCGATGAATAAAACTCACACTGCCACAAAAGTCTCTACGCGTTCGCGATTCACCCCACGTGAACGTGATGAACACTGCTGCCAAAGCTTCGCGAACGCGACTAACCTTACGCGATCACATAGAAGAATGCTCAAATTCTCAGCTGCCAACCTCAACACTACACGAACGAGAAAGATTTGATCTTTTTCGATCGGGATTGGTTCCTTTAGTATTGTTTGATGTATTTGAGTTGTTTTTGGTTAGTTTTGAGCCGTTCGGAGGTCAGAACGCGTGGAATAGAATTTTGGAGCATCGCTTGGCATGCTCGATGTTGGAATTGGCTTGTTCGAGGTAAGTAACTTTTCTAATCTTAGTGTTGAGGGTGTGAAACCTCAAAATATGTGTTATGTGATTGGTATTGAGGTGACGCACATACTAGGTGACGGGCGTGTGAGCGTGCACCCTGTGAATTGTGACTCTGGTGTTTCCATGACACTGTATAGTGGCCCTACTTTGTTGATATCCGTGTTTTCACCATGTGATAAAGTAGTTAAGCTGTCAATCATACTAGATATCATGTTTAGGCATTATGCCGATACTGTTTGGACCCATAGTGGTTGTTTCTTGCTGTCATCTCACTGATTTCATTGATATATCGTACTCAGTCATATTCATGCATTCATATCATATCTCAGTCTAAGTTCTTGTTTATTGATACAACATATCATTATTGTCGGGCTAGTTTCATGACATTGTGAGCCCGTGAGTGAGACTGGAGAGATTGATGATTGAGTGAGGCTGAGGGCCTGAGTGAGAGTGATATTTTGGGATCGGGCTGCACGCCGCAGCATATTATATTGATTATATTATTAGATCGGGTTGCACGCTGCAACAAGCCTTCGGCTATATATATATTATTGGATCGGGTTGCACGCCGCAACAAGCCTTCGATCGGGCTGCACGCCGCATCATTATAGCGCTTGGGCTGAAGGAGCCCCTCCGGAGTCTGCACACCCCCCGTGAGCGCAGTCGACTATATATATGTGGATTGGGTTGCACGCCGTAACGGGCCTTATGGTCATATATGGATCGGGTTGCACGCCGCAGCGGGTATTATACAACGCTAAGTGATCGAGTGTACTGAGCATAGTGAGAGAGAATGCGAGACAGTGAGATTGAGTACTCTGATAGTGTGAGTAAATGAGTTCATCATCGAAATGCCATTGCATTTGACATGCGTACTTGAGATGCATGCATAGAAGTGCATTTTCTTCTGCTACCCAATTTTAGGAACATTTATGATTTTACTTGTATCTTGACATGTAGGCATAGAGAAGTACTTTCCTCATGCTATCTGAAAACGAAACATCTTACTATTTGTTGAAAGGCTTTTGGGAAAAACCACAGTTTTCAAACTTACTCATACTTTGGCTTTTTCGGTAAAAGATTTTGGATTTTCACTGAAATACTTAAAAATAAATGCCTATTTTTTCTGGAACTGTGAACAAACTAAGCCTTTTATTTCTTAGATACTCTTTTGTTACTTATACTATGTTGTTATGAACTGTTGTGGAATAGTGGTGTTGTACCCGACCTTTTTGTTAGCTTGTCACTACTTTCAACCTAAGGTTAGGTTTGTTACTTATTGAGTACATGGAGTCGGTTGTACTCATACTACACTTCTGCACCTTGCGTGCAGATGTTAGTTGGTGATGTTGCTGTGTTCGATGGGAACTGAATTGAAGATGTACTTGCGTCCCGGTTGTAGCTGCCTCTTGTTCGTGGTAGCTTTAGATCTATAAAACTCTGCCTATGTACTTTTCAAATAAACTATGTATTTACTTTATTTCCGCTTTGTAAACTCTATTATTAGAAGCTCATGATTTGTACTACCAATTCTTGGGAAATGTATAAGATTCAAATATTTCTTTACTTAATTATTTTATTAATTGTTATTGGAATTGGTTAGAGGTTAATTGAATTACTTAGCGGGTTGGGTTAGGTGCCATCACGACTAGTGGATTTGGAATCGTGACAGTTGTACTTCATGCCATTCACGTAATACACATTTTCGATTGAGTGAGTGAGAGACTTTCCAATTCTTCCTACTCCAAGAATGTATCTCTTTTTGCCATTTCCAAAGTATACACTCCCTCCTTGCGGGGCTTTGAGTAAAAGAAAATCATTAGTGCTTCCAGTCATATGCTTCGAGTAGCCACTATCCATGTACCATCTTTGGCTGCTTCCTTTCACTGCTCCGTGCACAAGAGAATCAAAGATTAGACTTAGGAACCCAAACAAGTTTGGGTCCCTTGTAATGAGGAAAAGGGTGAATCAGGGTTCTTTTTGTCCAAGTAGGCAATACACGTTTGTTATTTGAGGGAGCAAGTTTTTTTGCAATAATTACATTTTCAACAAAAACTTTATTTTTCTGCTGGGACTGGAATCTGACTTTTCATGTTTCCTTGAAATGTTCAGTGTTACCACAGGGAGTGCAGAGCCAGTTATCAGAAATAATAACGTACTTGCTGTGTGGGTTGTAGGGGGTTATTTCTTTTTGGAACCTGATTCCTTATCTGTTCCCCCCACTATTCGTATACATAGCAGTGATTGCATCAAGGACCAGGTCCACTTAAGAGATTTTTCTAGGTCACTCTTCACTCTGCCTAGATCTTCCTGAAATTGTCTGTTTTTCTCAAGCTCAACACATAGACTACATTTCATTGATTTTAGCTCATTTTCAAGCCTAAGATGTCCCTCACTCGCAACTTCCTTTCCCTTTTGAGTGTTCATAGGCCTACTTTTCTTCCTTAGTTCCTCAATTGTTTCCTTTAGGTCTATAACTACTACCAATAGGCCATCTCTCTCATGATCTATGTTTGCAATTCTCTCAGTCAAAATATCTTTTTCCCTATTTAAACTCTCAATGGTCTCTCTTAGATCAATCGCAACTATCACTAGATCATCTCTCTCGTGTTCTATATCTCCTAGTTCCATGGTTAGCACATTTTTATCATTAATGAGACTGTGATAAGCATCAATTAAAATATTAGCCAAAGATATAAGCTTCTTTGGAGAATAGGATTTCAGATTTCTTTGAACATCCAGAAAGTTTACCTCATCTTCATCGTCATCTTCCTCATCCTCATCTAATTTAGCCATTAGAGCAAATATGGAATCATATTCAGCTGCTTCACTTTCTACTGTCATCATGGAGCTGTCACCTTGATCATCATCATCTCCAGATTTGCTGGAGGAGTCTCCCCATGCAACAAGAGCTTGTTTCACAACATTGTCAGCGACATCTTTTCTCTTGAACTTTTTGTCAGGAACATGGTTCCTTTTGACTGCTTTTTCTGTTGTGTTTGTACTGATCTTGCTTAAGAAGGGGGCAATCCTTAATGAAATGTCCTGGTTTCCCACACTTATGACATAGGTCATACTCTCTTGGCTTGCTAGAGCTGCCCCTTTTTGGAATACCTCCATTTCTGCGAACCATTTTCTGAAATCTTTGTCAGGTAGCATCCTCACCACTTGAGTCATTTTTGTTTGTCTTGAGGACCAAGTTCTTCTCCCTTTTGGGCTCTCTTCTTTCATTGTCCTTCTTCTTCTTCATTTCATAAGTTTTCAGATTACCAATGAGTTCATCAATGGTCAGCTTCTGCACATCCTTTGCCTCTGTGATGGCGTTAACCTTGCTTTCCCAGGAACCAGGTAATACACTAAGTATTTTCCTGACAAGTTTGTTCTTGGGAATGATTTCTCCCAGTTAGTGAAGCTCATTGACGATAGAGGTGAAGCGAGTGTGCATGTCCTGAATGGACTCGTCATCCTTCATTTTGAAGAGCTCATACTCAGTTGTCAATATGTCGATCTTCGACTGCTTGACTTGAGTTGTCCTTTCGTGTGCTGTTTGAAAAGCTTCCCAGATCTCCTTAGCACTTTGACAAGCTGAGATGCGGTTGTATTCATCTAGTCTGATACCACAGACAAAAATCTTTTTTGCCTTGAAATTCTTCTCAATAGCTTTTCTGTCAGCATCGTTGTACTCTTTTCTCGTTTTTGGGACTGTAGTTGTTCCCTCATCAACAGTTTTCATGGGAACAAAAGGTCCGTCACAGATTACATCCCACAACGCTGAGTGCTCAGCCATGATGGAATCATGCATTCTTATTTTCCAGCAACCATAGTATTGGTCTTTGAATCTAGGTGGTCTATACATTGATTATCCTTTCTCGAAGTTTGGTGGAGCATCCATGAGGATCCTTTTTAGGTGTTAGCCTGATAGAAAGAACCTGCTCTGATACCAATTGATAGAAACTGAGGGTCCACCAAACTATATAGAAAATCAGGTTCTCTATTAGTTCCCACAGAACACACACACACTGCAGTAGGTAAATGACACAAAAATATTTTACGTGGAAAACTCCCAGCTCACGGGATTAAAAATCACGACCTATCCTTGTAGGATTTCAATTTCACTACTGAGCAAATTTTAGATTACAACCTATTAAACCTAGGAATTAACCTCTTAATCCCTCACTAACTTTTAACAACTCTATTACAAGACACTTTGTAATAACTCTATTACAAAGACTTACAACTCGACTAACTCTAGCCAAGGCACAAACACAAGGGTTTATGATTTACAAAGGTTTCCTACACAATGCTTCTAACTAATCTAAGTAGGAATTACAGGTAAAGAACTTTAACAAAGGTGAAACACAACTAAGGACATGTGATAACTCAATACAGTAAACTGGTCCGTTGTTATGTTGTTCTTTGTTCTTAATGCCCTTGAGAATCACTTGCAAGATTGACACAGACTTGAGAGAATGCTTGATCAATTCTGAATGTGCAAGTGTTTTGTTTTACCTTTGCTTGATGTTAATAACTCATTTGTGACATCACTTGAATGATGCAAGCAAGTTAGGTAAAGGGCATTCCCCATAAAGTTGACTGTTGCATTATTTTTGCACTATTGCATGTGCAGGCAGCAACTTTACAACTGTGGGGAGTTGACTTGTACAGTCACCATGGGAACTGGTGGCCATCTGTTCCCTCTGTTGTTCCTTTGACTCTGAAGAGTTAAACCACGTCCCCGAACTGATACTTGTTGTTCTTTAAGTACTTGAGGATGTATAACAGGTTCCTTATCTGGTTCATATCATTAAGTTTGTTAGATCATAAAAACATAACAGGGATACATATATAACCTATCATATATATTCTTTGAGATGCACCTTATATTAATTATTTATCAAGCTCGTATATAAACTCGCAATTCCATAGTAAAAAAGTCTAACCAAAAGACCAAGGAAGATAAATTAAGGGAGATGTGTTATTTTTCACAGCTCTACGCATGGAAGTTGCAAAACCAAGCAGTTAACAAACTTTCAAATTATAGGCTCTCATGCAAACGAGAGGCGGGGAGGAGAAAAGATTGTATTAATTAGTGAATTGACACAATCATACATTAGTTTCATTTTATTTTAGTTTAAGACGTTGAGTTGGCCTTTCAAAGAAGTTTGGTAAAATCGAAAAGCTAGCATGTTTACCCATAAAATGGTACAATTGAATTTATTGTGATTTCTAAACAAGTGAATTAATTCGATCCTGGAATAATTAAATAATTGAAGAAATACGCAATACTTAGCCTTGAAATGAAGACAAAATAGCAGAAATAATAATTCCGGGAGCAGGGCTTCCGGGCACAACAACAATGAAATCAAGGAGTAAGAAGATAAAATCGCATTAAGCTTTGNGCTGAGTGCTCAGCCATGATGGAATCATGCATTCTTATTTTCCAGCAACCATAGTATTGGTCTTTGAATCTAGGTGGTCTATACATTGATTATCCTTTCTCGAAGTTTGGTGGAGCATCCATGAGGATCCTTTTTAGGTGTTAGCCTGATAGAAAGAACCTGCTCTGATACCAATTGATAGAAACTGAGGGTCCACCAAACTATATAGAAAATCAGGTTCTCTATTAGTTCCCACAGAACACACACACACTGCAGTAGGTAAATGACACAAAAATATTTTACGTGGAAAACTCCCAGCTCACGGGATTAAAAATCACGACCTATCCTTGTAGGATTTCAATTTCACTACTGAGCAAATTTTAGATTACAATCTATTGTAACATAGGAATTAACCTCTTAATCCCTCACTAACTTGTAACAAGTCTATTACAAGTCACTTTGTAATAACTCTATTACAAAGACTAACAACGCGACTAACTCTAGCAAAGACACAAACACAAGGGTTTATGATTTAAAAATATTTCCTACACAATGCTTCTAACTAAACTAAGTAGGAATTACAAGTAAAGAACATTAACAGAGGTGCAACACAACTAGGGGCATGTAATGCCCTTGAGAATCACTTGCAAGATTGGCACAAACTTGAGAGAAAATCCTTGATCGATTCTTGAATATGCAAGTATTTTGTTTTACCTTTGCTTGATATAAATAACTCATTTATGACATCACTTTAATGATGTAAGCAATTTAGGTAAAGGGCATTCCCCATAAAGTTGACTGCTGCACTATTTTTGCATTGTTGTGTGTGTAGGAAGCAACTTTACAGCTGTGAGGAGTTGACTTGTACAGTCACCACGGGAACTGGTGGCCATCTGTTCCCTCTGTTGTTGACTCTGAAGAGTTGAACCACGTCCCCAAACTGAGACTTGTTCTTTACGTACATGAGCATGTGTAATAGGTTCCTTATCTGACTCTTATCAATAAGTTTGTTAGATCGTCAAAACATAACAGAGATATATATAACCTATCAATTTCCCCCTTTTTGATGATGACAAACTTATAATTGAAGTTTTCCCTAAGAGCAAGAATGGTATATCGATTTCCTGTATTCCCCCTGAATCTGTTCCCCAGCTTGTTCCCCTCAATTATTTTTCCCTTTTTTGACATCATAAAAAGATCTGTAGCAAGCAAGAAGTAAAAAGAAGTCTAGCTTGGTTAACTCATGTCATATGTGTGCACATAATCCTGACTAAAAACAGAGCAAAAGAACAAGGCATACAAAGTAAAAGGATGAAACTTTCATTAATTTTTTGAAAATTAAACAGGGAGCAGTTCCATTGTTACCAAAATATCCACAATAAAAACAACAAAAGGTACCAGTCATAAACATCATTAAGACGAAAAACGGAGGACGAACACTAGGAACTTGACACTGGGAACAAGACAACTATTAAGGAGCACTGGAAGGGAGAGAGCACTAGAGGCAGAGGAAGAGACAAAGGTTCTAAGAAGAATGTCCATACGAGCATTTGCATTCCCTTGCTCGGTTAGCAACCTTTTCTTCAGGTCCTCAACCTGTCTCCTGATAGCAGCATTTTCTTTTAACAGGCAGGAAACCTCTATGTTTTGGGCACTACTGGAACCAGCTGTCTCCTGGGTCTGATTGAGCTGACCTTCGAGAATGGCATTCCGAGCCTTCAGCTTTCTTATTTCTTCAGTGACACTGTTTTGAGCGTTGATCAACTGAGAAATGATCGAATTGCTGCCTACCCCTCCACTCCTATCAATGCACTCACACTCTTCAAGGATGGTTTTGGAGAAAGATTGCTTGTGAGTTCCTACGTAATCTAAAAATTGATAGAACCAACCAAAAAGACAAAAAATAGTGTATCAATTTTGGGAGATGAATTATTCACCCACGTATGGGCTAACCATGAATATTTTACCTCAATTGGAATCAGTAAAAATCATATTGCTTCAGATTTGGTTCCTAAAAAATTGTTTTACCTCTTGATTTGATAGGACGGAACATGATTGAAATCCCATCGCCAATCTAAAGAATTCAATTCCTTCAAAATTGGGGAAAACGATACCATGACAACCTTGATTTGATAGATCTGGAAATAAAAAAGCTCCTAAATTTCAATCTTATTTTCAGTGAAGATGCAGTTGAAATCTCATGTCAATCTAGAGAAGTCATATCATTGGCTAGAAAGATTAACCTATTATTTGAAACTAGAGATAAGACAACATGCTGAATTATGACCAAAACCCCGTACCTACCACAGAAGTGATCAGATCCACCTTTCAGTCTGTTCTTGGAAGTTAAGCGATAAACTATTGATATAATTGATATTTCTATTAAATTAACCATGACTTCCACACAAACGACCATTTTCAGACTCGGGGAGGTAAGAATTTTCAGAGCCGGAGAAGTAAGAACGCCCATGAAAACAACAAGTTGAATTTTGGATTATGTGAAAAGAAATGGGAGGAGGAACTAGCTCCGAGAGAAAAGGTGAGAGAAGAATAGTTTAGAGGAGAGACGACGACAACAACAAAACTCAGTAGAATCTCATTAATGGGGTATGGGGAGGGTAGTATGTACGCAGACCTTACCCCTACCCCGAAGGAGTAGAGAGGCTATTTTCGAAAGACTCTCGACTCAAAAAAAAAAAAAAGCGAGAAATAATATTAGTATCACAACAACACTCATAAGATAAATAGCAATACCATGAAATTCAGAAGAAAGAAACCGATGATATCGATGTACAGTACAATGAATAGATTTACTTGTAACGACGTTGGATATCAGACCACTGACTTGGTAACCGAGTACGGTCACGTTTCTCGAAAATGGCTTTTGGAAATTCAGAAAAGCCCTATTCTCCCCTTCAATTTCGTTTTTAATAATTAATAATAATACTATTATAATAAATATTTCTTTATCCCAATTTATGTGTAGGGTTCAAATTTCAGTTTTGGAGGCTCAAAATATTGTAACGTTTATCTGAATAGGGTCAAAATGTATATATTTAAATAAATCTTTTATATTTTAAGCATCTATAAAATAACATTACTAATTAAGGATGTTCAAATCGAATCGAAAAATTACATCAAATCGAAAAATTAAATCAAATCAATTTAAAAAATAGATATGTTTGGTTTAATTTTGTTTGGTTAAAAAACTCAAACCAAACCGGCATATAGATATATTTTTTTTATATACTTTTAAGGCTTTATATAAAATTTTCTTTAAAAATATCTAACAATATTTGAGATCTTGTCATGGGATATAATATGTAATTTAATTATAAAGTGCATCCATTTTTATTTAGAAATAGTACTTAATTACCCCATTGGTGTACCAAAGTTCTAGTTGCACCCCTTAAAAATATGACTGCCTTATGACCTCCCTTCATTTGTTAGAAGTGTAATAAATACCACTTTTTCAAGTCATCCCCAATTTCAAATAGAAGAAGTGCAAATCAGGAGCCAATCTTTGCTTGCCACATGTCAAATTCATTTTGTTTTTAATTTTTTTTCAGTTTACCTTTTTATTTGTCTTTTTAATCTTATTTTATTTTTTCTCTTTTGCATTTTCTTTCTCTATCTCTCTTTCTTCACCATTTATCACCTTTGTACGCATAACCTTCTTTCTTCCCCGTCTCTCCCTGCTCCTTATTGGCGGCCACCCTACATCACCCACCGGAAAACTTTTATCTTAAATCAAAAGGTTGTCGGAGATAATAGATAAGATAAAATTTGTGAGGCCCTTTGAATAGCGTAAAAATGATCTTCTAAATTTGTAGGAAACATGTGTGATGACCCGATAGGTCATCTTATGTTTTAGAATCCAATTCTGTGTTCTGAAGCCTTAAACACCTCATTTTAGTCTTTTTCGATTTACGTGCGCAGTCTGAACGTCTTTCCGAAAAGCTTTTATGTTAAAAAATGAGAAAAATATGAAAATGTTGCCTTGAAATCCATTTGAGTTGACTTCGGTCAACGTTTTAAGTAAACGGATCTGGATTCGTATTTTGACGGTCCCGGTGGATTCGTATCATTATTTGGGACTTGAGCGTATACCCGGAATCGAATTCGGAAGTCCCTAGCCCGAGTTATCGTACCTTGTAGAAATTTGAAAGTTAAAGGCTTCATGAATTTGAAATGTTTGACCAATATTTGACTTTTTGGATATCGGGTTCGTATTTTAGTTCTGGAACTCGGTATAGGTCCATTACTATATTTATGAATTGTTTGTCAAATTTGATGGGAAACGGAGTTGGTTTGACGTGATTCGGACGTCCGATTGTGAAAATAAAAGTTTCAAAATTTTTTTGAAAATTTTATTTGATTTGGTGTTCAATTCGTAGTTTTAGGTGTTATTTTGGCTATTTGATCGCGCGAGCAAATTCGTATGATATTTTTAGACTTGTGTGCATAGTTGGTTTAGAGCCCCGAGGGCTCGGGGTGAGTTTCGGATAGGCTACATAGTGAAATTGGACTTAGAAAATATTTGCTGGTGTTTCAGTTCTGGTGCAGACTTCTGATCTCGCAATTACGAGATCAAGCATCGCATTTGCGACCTCTGATGGGTTCGCATTTGTGAGCTACTCATTGCATTTGCGAAGAGTAGTTGTGCCATATAATGTTCGCATTTGCGACGAATGCTTTGCGAAGTGGGACAGGTGGGGGCAGTGATCGCAAATGTGATCAGATGGTCGCATTTGCGGAGGATCAGTGTTCGCATTTGCGAATATTTCATCGCAAATGCGATGAATGCATAGATGTGATGGTCTTAGCAATTGCGATAGACTCTTCGCATTTGCGAATCCCAGGTCGCAAATGCGACATCTGCAATTGATCAAAACTTGACTTAGACGGGATTTTTGGTTATTCTTCAAATTTTCAAAATAGGAAACCCTAGAGGCGAGTTTTCAAAGAACCTTTCTTCCCCAAATCATTGGTAAGTGATTCTAAACTAGTTTCTTTCAATCTTGTATTTTCAACCTAAATAGGGATTTTTGTAAATTGGGGATTTAGACCTCAAATTGAGGTAAGATTCCAAAATAAATTATATAACCGGGCTCGGGGGGTGAATGGGTAATCGGGTTTTGGTCTGAACTTCAGGATTGGACTAAGCGGGCCCGGGGGTTGACTTTTGTTGACTTTTTCAAAAATGGCCTAAATTGAATTCTTTGTAATTGTGGGTAGTTCCTAAGGCTTAATTTAAATCGTTTGATTGGTAATTGCTAGATTCTATTGGTTCGGAGGCTTGTTTGAGAGACAAGGATGTGGTTGAGCAATGAGTGGTCTTTTGCAGCGAGGTAAGTGTTGTGTCTAACCTTGATTTGAGGGAATTAGGAACCCTCGGACTATGTGCTATGTGAATTTCATATGAGCGGCGTATATACGAGGTGACGAGTGCCTATGCGTCGCCGAACTATTTGTTTCCCTTGTTTTTCTGCTTTCTTTTAATTATCTATTTCCCTTTCTTAACGGTTATATTGTTCTAAATATGGTTCCATGCTTAACTGTTGTTTGTTAATCAATGTCTTCTCCTGTTTCTGATATTAGATCTTTTTCATAGTTTCATGATCTCCTGCTATTTGTTCAAGTTGGTTTATCTGCACCTTCTAGTTGTAAATTTCTGGACTGATCTCGCTGTGTAGTATTACTTATGTAGATTATCATGTTGTACAAGGTTTCCTATTTTTTTCTGTTTGGTATTTAGGGATTGTAAAGGCTTTCCGTGATTTGAATTATAAGTTTTACTTTGCATATTGAGTACTTGGTATTGATACGGTAGGATCGGGTTGCACATCGCAACAGGTGAAATAAGGGTGGAATGATGAGGTAGAATAATGGTGAATCTATACTGTACGGTGGGATCGGGTTGCACGCCGCAACAGGTGTAATAAGGGTGGATTGTTTTGGTGGAATAAGGGTGAACTATGATTCTAATATTGTGATATCGTGGGATCGGGTTGCGCGCCGCAACACACACACACACACACACACACACACACACATATATATATATATATATATGAAATATCGTTAATGTTTTTACGAGGAAATAAGGGAGGATAATGTGATGTATGGCGGGATCGGGTTGCGCGCCGCAACAACCTATATGTTTATATTCCTCTGAGCTGTGTTCGTTTTACGGTACTTTCTTTTGCACTTAAGGATTGGAAAATTCTGAACGTCTCTAGCTTATTCCTGAAGTTGTACCTATTATTTTCAATTGACTGCTTTTTTTCGTTTTGTATTTCCTTTTTTCTCTATATTATATATATTGCATACAGGTTGTAGTGTGAGTGACCCACCTTAGCCTCGTCACTACTTCGTCGAGGTTAGGCTCGACAGTTACAGAGTACATGGGGTCGGTTGTACTCATACTACACTCTACACTTCTTGTGCAGATTTTGGCATCGATCCCAGCTGATCGAGAGGCGTAGCAGCTCGGACTGGTTCATTGAAGATTCAAGGTAGATCTGTTGGCATTTGCAGACCTTGAAGTCCCCATCTATCTTTCCCTATTTTTACTGTTTCTTTCATTCAAATAGTTGTATTTCTTTCAGACTTTAATTGTAAATAAATCCTAGAAGTTCGTGAATTGTGACACTAGATCCGAATTGTAGTAAATATTATGGGCATTTATATTATTCCACACTCGTTCTATTTCGCTTTACCTTAATTGTCTCTATTTACGGAATTGAATAAAAAATTGCTTAATTATTCATTAACGTTGGCTTGCCTAGCAAGTGAAATATTAGGCTCCATCACGGTTCCGAAAGTGAGAATTCCGGGTTGTGACAAGTTGGTATCAGAGCACTAAGTTGCCTAGGTCTCACATTTCACGAGCAGGCTTAGTAGAGTCTGGAGGATCGGTACAGAGACGTTTGTACTTATCTTCCAAAGGTTATGAAGTTTAGGAACAAATTTCACTTCTATTCTTCTATGTCGTGCGATTTTGTTCTCTCAATGCTAATTAAACTCTTCTACTCTTATTCTCTCGCAGATGGTGAGAACACGTACCACATCTTTAGCTGAGCAGTAGCTAGAGCCCCCAATGGTAGCTCCTACGAGGGGTAGAGGTCGAGGCCGAGGCCGTGCGAGAGGCCGAGGCAGGGGCTGGGCTCAGCCCCGAGCGGTGGAGCTTCAGGTAGAGTTTCATGAGGAGGTTCCAGCCCATACTGTTCTTGCAAAACCAACTCAGGTTCTGGAGGGGTTCATCTCCACCCCAGTGCTTCAGGATGCCTTGGTCCGTTTGGTGGGCCTTATGGAGAGTATGGCCCAGACTGACACATTTCCCATGGCACCAGCCGTCTCTCAGGCTGGAGGAGGAGCCTAGACTCCTGCTACTTACACTCCGGAGAAGATGGCTCCCAGTATTAGACTCCAGCAGCTCATCCAGTTAGAGTAGTTTAGCCGGTTGTTGCGGCACATGCCGGTGATGGGCTAGCTATGTCTTCTGAGGCTATATGGATATTGGATAGGTTTACTAAGATCTTTACAGTTCACTTCAGTGGTGCATTTTTAGAGGACCCCCGTGAGTATCTTGACAGCTGTCATGAGATGCTACAGAACATGGGTACAGTGGAGACCAATGGGGTCGATTTTGCTGCATTTTAGATGACTGGTTCTGCAAAGAAATTGTGGAGGGATTATTTGTTGACCAGACCAGCTGGGTCACCTGCTCGTACTTGGGACCAATTCTCTCAGCTCTTCCTAGAGAAGTTCCTCCCTATCGCATTGAGAGAGGAGTATTACCGTCAGTTCGAGCGTCTCCAGTAGGGCAGTATGACTGTTACTCAGTATGAGACCCGTTTTGTGGATTTGGCCCGTCATGCTATTCTTCTGCTTCTTACCGAGAGAGAGAGGGCGAGGATGTTTATTGACGGACTTGCTCAGCCTATCAGATTTCAGATGGCTAAGGAGACCGGGAGTGATATTTCTTTTCAGGCGGCTCCCATTGTCGCCAGGCGAGTTGAGATGGTTCTTGCTCAAGGAGGTCGGGGCTCTGACAAGAGACCACGTCATTCCAGGGGTTTCAGCGGTGCCTCATCTGGAGGCAGGGGTACTTTTGGTAGAGGCCATCCTCTCAGGTCGTTTCATTCAGCACTCTAGGCATCCCACGGTGCCTCAGGTGGTTGTGGCCCTCATATGCCTTATTCCGACCAGCTAGCCTACAGTGCACCACCAGCTTCTGTTAGTGCACCTCCGCTCCAGAGTTTTTAGGGTGGTTACCCAGGTTGATAGGGTTAGTTTCAGGGTCATCAGTCACAGCATCCAAGGTCCTGTTATACTTGTGGTGATCCGAGGCATATTGCTAGATTTTGCCCTCGGGCATCGAGAAACTCACAGCATCAGGGTTCTCCTGCCATGGTTCCGGCACCAGTTGCTTCACCACCTGCTCAGCCATCCAGAGGCAGGGGTCAGGCAGCCAGAGGTACAGGCCAGACTGTTAGAGGTGGAGGTCAAGCCATTAGATGTGGAGGCTAGCCAGCTAGAGGCCATCCCAGGGACGTAGTTTAGGGTAATAGGGCCCAACCCCGGTGTTATGCTTTTCCAGACAGGCCTGAGGCTGAGTCATCTGACGCTATTATCACAGGTACTGTTTCAGTTTGAAGTAG
>AWOL01S0101675.1:6608-31287 GCA_000715115.1 Nicotiana otophora
GAGATTTGCAGATGATTTGAGGTACTAGATGTTTTGTGTTGCATGAGCGGATAAAGGATTTAGTAGAATCTCACTGTGGTATTATGGTAGTAATGGGGTATGGTTATTGTAAGTAGTCAGATGTTTTATTCCATAGCTTTGAGCCAAGTGGGGGAATCTGCTATCGACGAGTTGATTGCACAATTATGTGTTATATTGGTTTCGGTTCGGCGTATATTAGTGAATCAGTTATGACTTGGAGCGGTCGAGATCGAGGATGACTCGGGCAAAGGAATTTCTAGATACAGGTTGTATTACACTCTATGGGTATATGGGAACCATAAAATAATTGAGCGGTTATTCGCGAAGGATGTAGTGTACACGGAGTAGGAATTTGCTCGGTTGCTTAGGAGTGTGGTCTACTCCCTTGGGTGTTGGTGTGGTAATGGGGCACAGGTCGTTCGGTCTGTTTGGTCAGTTTAATTGAGATTTGAGTACGGTGGATGACTCTCGAGAATGGTTCTAATAGATTCAAGATTTATATGTAGCGATTTGGGATTTTTAAGATTTGTTTATAACTAGAAACTGAGAGTTACATTGGATGGTTTCGAGACTTGTGGCGTCTTTATACCATTGTGGATTATGCATTTCAGCATCAAGAAGGTGAAGGAAATAGTTTTAGGTTCACATAAGACCTCTTTAGAGTAGGTGTCGCGGTTGTGGTGCTTTGGGGTGCTTAGGAGGGAAGTCGGCAGCTTATGGGCCTTAGGGCGTTGTGGTTTTATACGAGGGTCTCTTGTGTGGTGAATTTGGGTTAAGGATCGTGGTGTTCCAGTAAGGAGAAGTATCAATTTGAAGGCAATTCGGAAGAAACTCGAAGAAATAGGACAGTTTGATAGTATGTTGGATCAGCACATTAATGGATATAATTGGTTCTTTGGGTACTTATGATGTGGCTAGTCTCCACAGGTGTTTTGTGGCAATGCTCTTGGGTTTTGGCGACCTGCGTGGTTGGGTTGAGTTAGAAAGATTCGATTCTGATAGCTTGGTTACGTGCAAATGGACTTCGAAGAGTTCTCAATGGTTTTTACCACGGTTCGAGGAGTATATTTCCTACCGGTGTGAGGAATATGTTACGTATTGGGATTTTCTCCGGGATGCGATCAAATGGAAGGTTTATGACTGATCAGGTATGTATTCTGCTTGTGACTCATAGTTGATTATAAGATTCTCGTACTTTTCATATGATGGCATGATCGATGTAGTGTGTTGTGTGAGATCGAGATTTGCTTGTGCAAGGTCACAGGTCAGTTTTGAAGGAAAGGACATGAATTCTTAGGCAGCATGGACAGTTTTAGATGACTAGGTGAATAATATTACTACTTGGTATTGCCTGAGAATGGTGCGCATTTCAAAAGGTGTCTTGTGTTTTGACTTACGGATGCTTCATTGGTATTGCGGTGCTCGCTGGGTTGATCTATTGTGGATATTCAGATTTTGCTATGTGGCACCGAAGAATTATAGAGGTATTCCTCGTGGGGTGATCGTGTATGAGAGATGTGTTAGACATTCGGGCAGTGGAGTTGGGATCAGATATGGTGATTCGTATGTTCTATGGATTTGGAGACCGGAAGTTTTAGAAACAGATTGTTTTGTGGTTGTGGACTGTGAAGATGTGGCCAAAGCTAGCCATATGATAGTATATGTTTTGATTCAGTCATTGTGGACCTTCGGAGGATTATTTATCTATTTGTGGATGACCAGAGTTGATTCGGGGCCCATTGATACGCCCAATGAGAATGTGTGTTCTACACCGGGTTGGATTGGTTGACTCTGTACTGCTACTGTTGAGGGATGTGTTATTCTATTAGAGTTAAGCTTGTTAGTGTTTTGATATGTTCTATGAGTTACTCCTATATGCCACGAGGGGTTGTGATATGTTGGTCATATACACACATGGTGCGGTTCCATTAGGGCTTTATAGCGGAATTTAAGCGAGATGGGTATTTGGTGTTGCATGATTGATTGCGCATAGGTTATGTCCCTTCGATCTTGTGTGACATTGTGTCATTTGATTCTCCGTGGTTATGGTAATGCACTTTGGGTACTTGATATCGAATTGCGCGTGGTTATTGATTTTTAAGCATGGTGGCCCGAAGTATCTCATATGGACCAGTATTTGGATGGGTTCACGTATTGAGGCATAGTTATGTTGAGATATGATCCTTTGTGTTAAATTCTTGTGTTATGGTTCTACGGTGTGTGATGGGCTTTTAGCATTGCGTTGTGGTGGTATTTGTTGAGCTTGTAGGACAATTCTCCCGTTTGAGTCATTTTCCATGTATGAGTACATTTGAATTATTGCGTATGGGTGCATGGATTGCACGGTTTGTGGTCTGGGTAGTATTGGTGTGGCATGTCGGTAGAGTAGTTGGTATTTGATAAGATGAAGTCGTCAGATCTAGGATGGGTGCTATCGGATTTGATTGCGGTATATTTGGAAGGATAATATTGGAAGTCAGCTTAGAAATTGCTATGGTCCTTGTCGAAGGAGAGGGAGATCCATGACTTGTTGACTTGATGAATGGTTATGAGTTCCTACGTGTTCTTTCATTATCGGCAGTGTACAAGGGTTTTAGGATGAGGTTTTGTCGATATGAGGTTCATTACCGCTGTCGGGTTTCGAGGTGCGGGCCCAGGTTGGGCTTTTGGCCGATTTTGGGCTTTTGATTCAATATTTGATCTTTTTCGATCGGGATTAGTTACTTTAGCATTGTTTGATGTACTTGAGTTGTTTTTGGTTAGTTTCGAGTCGTTTAGAGGTCGGAACGCACGTGATGGCATCTTTGGAGCATCTCTTAGCTTGCTTGGCATTGGTATTGGCTTGTTCGAGGTGAGTAACTCTTCTAATCTTGGAGCTGAGGGTATGAACCTTGAATATACGTGTTATGTGTTTGGTTTTGAGGTGACGCACATGCTAGGTGACACGCGCGTGGGCGTGGACCGTGTGAACTGTGATTTTCGTTATTTATGTGGTACTGTGTAGCTACCTGAACTTGTCTAAAATCATGAAATATCTATGTACTAGAGTTATCGAGCTGTGGTTTTGTTAGAAACCATGTCTAGGCTACATGCTTATCCTGTTTGGACCCACTGAGGTCATTTCTGTTGTTGAGTAATCTGCTTTCATTGCATTACATACTCACTCATATGCATTCACATGCATATCATATCTCAGTGTCTGTTATTATTTATTGATGAATCATATCATTGTTTTCGGACTGGTATCATGACATTGTGAGCCCGAGAGACTGGAGAGATTGATGACTGAGTGAGGCCGAGGGACTGATTGGGAGGATGATTATGGGATCCGGTTGCACGTTGCAGCAGGTCAGATTGGCTTACTATAGCACGTGAGTTGTTCGTGCAGTACGTGAGTTGTCTGTACGATTCGAGATATTGATATTATGGCATGTGAGTTGTCCATGCAGCACGTGAGTTGTCCGTGCGGATTATAGCGCTTGGGAGTCTGCACACCCCCAATGAGCGCAAATACCTATTGAGTGCGAGTGTCGAGTGCTGAGTGCCGAGTGCTAAGTAACTGGGAGGACTGAGTGGATTGATACTCTGAGAGTATGCATATGGTCTTTATCACTGATTTGTATCACATTTGGCATGCACACTTGACATACAGGCATAGAGATGTATTTTTCCTCATCTTTTATAGTATCACGTTATTTATGACTTCTCATACATCTTGACATATGGGCATAGAGAGACATTTTACATTTGCTATCTGAAAGAAAAAATGAAACATCTTATTTATTGTTGAAAGGATTTTTGGGAAATATCACATTTTTCAAACTTACTCGTATTTTGATTTTTTCGGTAAAAGATTTGGTTTTTCATTGAGATACTTGAAAAGCATGACTATTTTCTGGAGCTGTGAACGAGCTGAGAATTTTAATTCTGAGATAATTCTTTTGTTACTTGTACTATGCTATTATGAACTGTTGTGGAATATTGGTGTTGGACCCGACCTTTGTGTTAGCTCGTCACTACTTTCAACCTAAGGTTAGGTTGGTTACTTATTGAGTACATGGGGTCAGTTGTACTCATACTACACTTCTACACCTTGCGTGCAAATGTTGGCTGCTAATGTTGTTGTGTTCGATGGGAGCTGGATTTGAAGATGTACCAGCGTCCCGGTTGTAGCTGCCTGTTGTTCATGGTAGCCTTAGATCTATAAAACTCTGTTAATGTATTTTCAAACAGATAATGTATTTACTTCATTTCAACTTTGTAAACTCTATTCTTAGAAGGTCATGATTTGTATTACCAGTCCTTGGGGAATGTATAAGATTCAGATATTTCTTTACTTAATCGCTTTATTAATTGTTATTGGAATTGGTTAGTGGTTAATTGACTTACCTAGCGGGTTGGGTTAGGTGCCATCACGACTAGTGGATTTGGGGTCGTGACATTTAAATCCCTCGGAAATTTTCATGTATATCTCATTATCAAGTGAGCTGTAAAAGTAGGTTGTAACCACATCCATTAAATGCATGTCAAGCGTTTCATGGACAACAAGACAAATGAGATAACATAACGTTATAGCATCCATAACAGGAGAATACGTCTCTCATAATCGACACCAGGCCTTTGTGCAAAACCTTGTGCGACAAGGCGTGCCTTATATCCTTGTACCTCATTTTTTTCATTCCTTTTATGTACAAATACCCATTTATAACTATCAGGTTTAACACCATTAGGTGTTTGGACTACAAACCCAAAAACTTCACGTTTCGCAAGTGAATCCAACTCAGATTGGATTGCTTCTTGCCATTTTGGACAATCATGTCTTTGTCAATATTCTCCAATGGATTGAGGTTCAAGATCCTCATTATCTTGCATAATGCTAGATTCAACATTGTATGCAAAGACATAATCCACAACTATATTCAATTGATTCAAATTTGTCTCAATGTAAGACACCGTGAAATATTTCCTAAAAACCAGGCTTCCGTGATGCCGAGGTAGGTGTAGAGGTTAATAATAGTAGATCATTTGCCACTTCAAGGGTAGCTGGGATGATCATTTGCCACTCATAGTGTTTGCTTATAACAACAACTTTCATGCTAGTATTCAAATGGCACCATTTGAGGCATTATATGGTAGGAGATGTAGATCCCCCATTGGGTGGTTCGAGATTGGGGAAGCAGAGTTGATAGGGCCAGACCTCGTGCATCAGGCTATGGAAAAAGTTAAGATAATTAAGGAGCGGTTGAAGACTGCTCAGAGTCGTCAGAAGTCCTATTCGGATGTTCGTCGTAGGGATTTGGAGTTCAAAGAAGATGATTGAGTATTCTTGAAAATTTCCCCCATGAAAGGGGTAATGCGATTCGGTAAGAAAGAAAAATTGAGTACGAGGTACGTCAGGCCTTACAGAATCATTCAGAGGAACGGTGAGGTGGCGTACAAGCTTGAGATACCACCTGAGATGTCATTAGTGCACCTTATATTCCATGTGTCTATGTTGAAAAAGGTAGTTGGAGATCCATCAGCTATTGTTCCGGTTGAGACCATTTAGGTTAATGAAGAATTGTCATATGAAGAAATTCCAGTTGTCATTTTTGATAGGCAAGTACGAAAGTTGATGAATAAAGAAATTGCCTCTGTGAAGGTGTTGTGGTGAAACCAGCAAGTTGAAGAGGCTACTTGGGAGGCCGAGGAAGAGATGAAAAGAAGTATCCTTACTTGTTTGTATAAACTATGCGACCTTTTTATAAAACTGTAGCCTATGGATTCTTGTATCAATTGTTCAGTTAATGTAAAGGTGCTTCTTTCTAAATATATTGTATGTGAGGCCATGATTGGTATTGTTATGAGTTATGTTACGTCATTGGTTTATGTATATATTTTAAAGATGTGTTTCTGGGGCTCTCTGGCATGTGGATAGACCTAGTTACAGGGGAAACTCTGGTGAAATTTTTGGTAATTTAGGGAGTAGGGGTGTACATGGACCAGTTTGGTTCGGTTTTTATCAAAACCAAACCAAATCAACTATATCAGTTTGGATTGGTTCGGTTTTGTCGGGGTTTTTGGGTTTTCAGGTTTTTTTGTTATATGAATATTATTCGAATCTTACTTTGTTAAAGTTACAGATAAAGTTTTAATAAGTGAATATATGTTTAGTAAATATTGAAAAAATTGACAAACATATGATCTATTAAAATATTTCAATGGGAGAATTTTGTTAGTAACACATGATAGTTATTTTCTTAGTCGTCTATCAATAATTTTCCGTCAATGTACGCTTTTAAGGTTAACACATGAGAGGATCCCAAATATTTCTACATTTTTAAAATAAAATTCAATATGAAGTCTTAAAAATATATATATAAATTATATATTTATATGTCGGTTTGGTTCGGATTTTTTTTACTCAATACCAAACCAAGTCAAACCAAAACTAGTCGGGTTTTTTAATCAATTTGGTGCGATTTTTCGGTTTGGAGCGATTTTCCGATTCGGTTTGAACACCCCTATTAGGGAGTTAGTCAAATTTGGGGCTGATGGTGTGTGATATGAAAATCGAGTTGCATAAGACGCTAATAGTGAACCTTGACCCTCATTCGAGGGCGAATGGTCTTAAGTGGGGGAGGATGTAAGGCCCCGTGAAATATTTCCTAAAAATCAGGGTTCCGTGATACTGGGGTAGGCGTAGAGGTTAATAATAGTAGAAATTCTTGTTTGGACTTTATGGATTGAACAGTGCGTTGGGGAGTTGAAGAAAAATATTTTGCAGGGTTGGGCATTTCTGCGGCTGATTATGCGGCCATACTCTGCGGGCCATATAGTGAAGCAGCTGTTTGGGCCATTTTTTATGTCAATTTCGCGGCCGGTTATGCGACCGCACAACCATTACGCGGGCCACACTTTTGTCGCACAATCAACCGTGGAGTTTTTGCAGAGGGAGATTCTACGGCGCATTATGCGACAATAGAACAGGTCTGCGGGCCGCATAGTACCCATGCAGTTTTTTCCAGTTTTTGGCACCAAATTGTGCGGCCGATATGCGGACCGCATATCCATTCTTCGATCGCATATGCGACCGCAGATCCTGTCCCGGGACTTTAGTTTTGGGGTTTTTAAACCCGATCCTATTTTGTCAAAACATATGCCATAATCCATTTTTGAGCATATTTCTGATATTTTTAGAGTGAGAAAGAGTTCTTAGAGTGAGGAAGTAACCTTCAACCTAATATCCAACAATTCTTGCTCAATCCTTGAATATTATCAAGAAAGTCCTCATCTTAAAGGTAAGAAACTATGCCCTAGCTCTTAATTTTGAAAATCTACTAGAAAGGGGATCATTAGAAAGACAATTATCGGGTGTGGGGGTTATTATCTTGCATGCATGTGTTATCAAAGAATGTGGAAAGGCTGTAAGCTAAAAATGGTAGAGAATGGGTTGGGGAATGATAGAATCCTCCACAAAAGGGCCTTAAAATATTAATACACACCTAGTGTTTGATAATGTGCTCAAATGAGCTAGAATCATGACCATCTTCCTAATTTTGGTCCAACTTGTTATATTTATAAAATAGATCGAAGTGCTAAGAATTCCGGAACTTTTTTAAAATTTAAAGGAAGCTCAATTGAGGTATGTTGGCTAAACTCTTCTTTAAGAATTGGCCCCAATATCCTTGTAAGTTCCAAGATATTTATTACAAGTAGAGTATTCCGAATACGTTTTGTGACAAAGACATATGTTTAATTTGTATTTCAAATGCTCTCATAATATTGTATTATAAATTGAGGATGTGTTCCAAACTATAAATTGTGTATCTACGTGTTATGATTCCAAGTCATGATTTATGTGGAAAACTATTATGCCAAATTATGTAGAGATTGTGATTGGGGTTACACCTCCATCCGCATATATTAGGGTGAGGAGGCAGGGCCGCTTTGTGTATGATTTTGGTATTGTTGTTGCACCACCACTCACATATATATATATATTGGGGTGAGGCACCATGTCCGCTTTGTGTAGGTATTGGTATCATTGATGCATTTCCACCCGCATATATATTGGGGTGAGGCAGCGGGACCCCTTTGTGTGAAAATGGGTATTGTGTTTACACCTCCACCCGCATACATTGGGGTGAGGCGGCAGGGCTGCTTGAGTAGAGTTCTGGTATTGTGTTTACACCTCCACCTGCATCCATTGGGGTGAGGCGGCGGGGCCGCTTTGGGCGGAAATGGTAACAGAGGATCTCATCTTGAATTCTATAAATGTTAATGACAACTCTTGATAAGCTTGATTTGGTTTAACCGGCTAATTATGCTATTCTATTGTCGCCCTGGTTCATCATGTTCATATTGTATTTCCGAGTTCTTAAATTGGTGTTTTGTTTTCATACTAGTACTATTCGATATGTACTAACGTCTATTTTGGCGGGGGCGTTATATCTTTAATGGATGCAGGGGGATCCACAGCGGAGGATACTGACCAGTGATAGCAGTGCTCATTCTTCCCAGCCGACTTGGTGAGCCCCATCTCATTCAGGGGTTGTGCATTTTTTATTTCGTACGAGTTATCGCGTTTTGAGGTATAGTCGCAGCCTTGTTGTCAATACTATCATTGTACTCTTTGGTATTTTTAGAGGCTCTGTAGACTAAGTGTGGGTTGTATATGGGTACTGGGAATGTTAAACAAGTTGTGATGTGATTAAATCACTCGTTCCACCTTGAACCATGAAGGTATGTGTTTTTTTTTGTTGAGAATTATTAAATGAGGTAATTAATGAAATGATTTAGTATTATGTACATGATCTCCCTACTGTTTAATTAACGAAAATATGTATTATCCTTCTTCAAGGATGAGTTTGGGTAGAAGAAAATCCAATAAGCTTGCTCGACCGGGTTCACTCGGTTGAGCGCCAGTCGCGCTCCCTGAGTTTGGGGCGTGACACTCAATATCGATTGGGTTTATTGATAGTTCCTTATTTTCTTGAGTCTCAGCGTCATTGATTTTCTCATGAATCTCAGGATTGGTTAAATCATGGATTTCTTTATGAGACTCGTTCGTAGTGTCATCTTGATCATTTATTTTTCTTTTTCTAGGATTTCGATCCTTAAAACCCAATGGTATGCCACACTTTAGGCATGCTTTTGACTCATTAGCTATGACACTAGAAGATTGTTCAGCAAGGACATCAATACAGATTAAAACTTTCTCTGCAGGGATATGTGATTTCGTTATCCTTTTCAGATCCGTAAATGCGTCTGGCATTTGATTTGCTATTTTCTGTAAATAAATAATCTTTTGCACCTCTTTTTCACAAATAGAGGCACGTGGATCAAGATGAGACAATGATGGATTTTTTACGAAATTTCCCGTTTGATTTCACCAATTTCTCCCCTTAGTTTTGGGGAAAATGCCTCATCAAATCGACAATCTGCAAATTGAGCAGTGAAAAAATCTCTCGTTAATGTTTCGAGGTAGTATAATGGAGGGAGATTCAAACCCAACATATATTCCTAACCTTCTTTGGAGACCCATCTTGGTGCGATATGGCTGTGCTATAGGCACATATACTGCGCACCCAAAAATTCTTAAACGGGATATATTAGGTTCATGACCCAAAACTAATTACAACGGAGAATATTTATGATAATTTGTCAGTCTAAGACGAACTAGCGTTGCAACATGCAAAATGGCATGACTCCAAACAGAAGTAGATAATCTCGTTTTCATGAGTAACGGTCTTGCTATCAATTGCAGATGTTTAATCAAAGACTATGCAAGGCCATTTTGAGTGTGAATATGAGCTACATGATGTTCCACTTTTATCCCAATTGATAAGCAATAATCATTAAATGATTGGGATGAAAACTCGGCAGCATTATCAAGTCGAATAGACTTAATTGGATTATCGGGAAATTGTGCCCGTAATCGAATTATTTGTGCCATTAATTTTGCAAACGCCAGGTTGCGATATGACAATAGGCACACATGAGACCATCTAGAAGATGCATCTATTAAGACCATAAAATATCTAAACGACCCACTAGGTAGGTGAATAGGTCCACAAATATCCCATTGTATATGTTTCAAAAATGCGGGGACTCAATCCCAACCTTTGTTGGTGATGGTCTAATAATTAACTTACATTGATAACAAGAAGTGCAAGAAAATTCATAATTTAAAAGAATATTTAAATTCTTTAATGGATGCCCATTTGAGTTTTCTATAATTCGTCTCATCATAATTGATCCAGGATGTCCCAATCGACCATGCCAAAGTACAAAAGTATTTGAATCAGTAACCTTTTGGTTTACGATAGAATGTGCCTCAATTGCACTAATTCTTGTCCAATACAGACCACAAGATAAAGATAAAAACTTTTCAATAACCCTTTTCTGGCCAGAGACATTCTTGGTAATGATGAGATATTCGAGATTATTCTCATCTATTGTCTCAATATGAAATATATTTCGACGGATATCTTTAAAACTCAACAAGTTCCTCTTGGACTTGGAGGAGAACATTGCATTCTCTATGACAAGTATTGTTCCCTTAGGCAGAGTTATATTAGCTCTTCCAGAGCCTTCAATTAGATTACTACTACTAGAAATTGTAGTAACATCTACCTTACACATACTTAAATGAGAGAAATATTTCTTCTCTTTGAATATTGTATGTGTCGTACATGAATCAATTAAGCAAATATTTTTACAATTGAACTTTGATCCAAATTTGCTTTGAAATATATCCATATTTAAAGAAGTATATGAATAAATATTAGTATTTTTAGAGAAAAAGAAAAAGAAATTAAGTTAAACCAATAATTCAATAGTGNGCTTCCCATGATTTGACATACAAAAAGAAGTATATGAATAAATATTAGTATTTTCAGAGAAAAAATAAATAAATAAAGTTAAACCAATGATTCAATAGTGACCTTTTAATGCAATTTCGAGCAAATTCTAATTATGATACAAATAATTACGTAGCAAAAATAATACAATTATAAGTACATTACACATATGACTAATACAACTACAACAAAATTATTTACATGTATATGTTACACATTTTCCTACACATTGCATGAAAAACAATTGATCCGTATAAGAAAAGAATATACTTAGTCGCTTCTCTTTTCTTTATTCCTAATATTTTATCCATGTACACGAAAAAATTGAGGTCCCGATGTACTAGATTTTTGTTTTTTCAAAGGAAGATAGGAATTGAGGGTCAAGTAACAAAAGTTGTTCCAGGGTGCTTGTAAACTTTTTCTTAAAGAGAATTAAAGTAACGAAAAGGAAAATCAAAAACGTTAAAAGATCACTTAGACTAGGATACTAATTAATTAGATATTACCCCTCGTTTGTAAGATTTATGAAATATTGAATCTTCATTTAATTATTTTTTTTCGGAAATATATATAATTTTAAGAACTACATAAGCAGTATTATTAAGCGCAATAAAAATTACATGATGTTTATTCATTAACTACTACGAATAGGCAAAAATAAAAATCAAACTACTCAATCATCTTTAACTACATATTCATCACCGATCAAGTGGTTTATTTTTCCATCGGGGTGCTCAAAGAAATCTGCCTCATCCAAATGGGTGATGTCAAATTCATTGTCATAGACAAAATTAGCTTCATGGCCTTTATTCTTTAGAGATGCTTGATAAAGCTCAACCAAATATTTTAGTATGCGACAAATATTTGCCCAATGCCCTTTTCCATCGCAACGATAACATTCAGTTTTTGAACCCTTTGCCTTTGGCTTCTCATCTTTCCCTTTCCATTTTTGAAAGTTATTTTTCTTTGGGGAATGATTAACACTGAAAAAATTTCTTCCTTAGCCACGGCCACGAACAGGATCACGACCTTTTCCACACTTAGCATAATGTGAGTACACCTCATCCACTTTAGGCAATAGTGTAGACCCAGTGGGTCGATTTTCGTGATTTCTCATAAGCAAGTCATTATTTCATTCAGCCACAAGGAGAAGAGAAATCAACTCAGAGTACTTCTTAAAACCTTTCTTTCGGTACTGCTGTTGCAAGACCATATTGGAGGCATGAAACGTTGTGAACATTTTTTCAAGCATATCATAGTCACTGATACTATCTCCATAGAGTTTCAATTTAGAAGTAATTCTGAACATCGCAGAATTATATTCAGAAACAGTCTTAAGTCTTGGAGCCTCAGATGAGCCCAATCATATCGTGCTTGTGGAAGAGTGACCAACTTTAAGTTGCCATATATTTTCTTTAAGCCATTCCACAAAATAATTGAATCTTTTACTGTGAGATATTCTATTTTCAACCCTTCATCAAGATGACGGCGCAATAAAATCAAGGTCTTAGCACAGTCTTGGGTAGATGCTTTATTTCTATCTTTAATGGCGTCTCCAAGACACATTGCATCTAAATGGATTTCAGTATCCAACACTCATATCATATAGTTCTTACCCGAAATTTCAAGAGCAACTAACTTTCTTTTCATAATATCAGTCATAATTAAAAGAGGAAAAAAATTATATCTTAGTCTTCTCAAAGAACTTTTTGAGACGGTAGAGTCTCGTGCTGATAACGTAATATGAATATAGCTCAAAGTAACAATATAGAACAAGGAAAATCAAGTTAAGAGATATAGAGAGAAAGAGAGGAGATTGTATTTCTTCTTCAACTGTGTGTTCTTTCCATCTATTATAATGCCTTTATATAGGCACGAAAAATAAAAAAAATATGTCATTGAATATATCATTAAGCATTTGAGAAGAAGATCATGGAGGAAGACAAACATTCACCATAATATCTTATAACAAATTTTCCTTTTTGACTTTGGTGCAATATTGATAAGTGTTAGGCTAAGCCTTTAGTTAGGTGATTGTTTGGATCACTTCTAGTAATTGTTAGGTAAGCCTACATCACTTCGCTTCCCTATGTGCGTATTAAAAGTTTTCTATACCTATAAATTTCCAAGAAATGGAAAATTGCGAAATGTTGTAATAAGATCCTATTGATGTAATAAATAATTTTTGCACACAATAGGTGTTAGGAAGACTTACCTTAACCCAAATAATATTGTACGTGTTGCAATTAAGAGTTCACGCAAAACTACTTCGGATTCATATGAACTCAATAAGGTAGGTAATATGCCAAATTTAGTAGTACGAAAAATTATGAATTTTGAAATAATTATTTAGAATTGCATTGTGAAGTAGCTTCCATTAAGTAGTTGGATACTTACCGTAATTTTTATAATCAGTATTCAAGAAAATTTCCTCCTAAACTCGTCTTCCTCCTAATCTACGTGAATGGATTTTAACCGCTTAACGGGATGGTTTCGTATTAGTGATAATTAAGGTCTTCTTGACTTACAAATGTATTTTTAAATAAAAATTCAAAATGATTTTATTTTCAAATTAAGTCAAACGATCTCAAAATAAGGCTTGCCACAATTATTTTTAGATGATCTTCTATTCTTATGAATTATGTTTCTATAAATAATGAAATCAGAGTTTGAGTTATATGTACTGACCACGTTTGTCAATACAAATTATTCAGTTAATATTGATTATTAATATTTCACTATTGAACGCCATTAACTTATATGCTTGACTACTGCTTCTCACTATTTTGGTTTCGAAAAACTTTTTAATTTGTCTATTGGTAAGTCAATAACATAAATTAAAATGAAAAATATCATTATATTAAAGAATAAAAATAAGAGATAAAAATTATAGAGGGTGAAATAGACATTTTAAGAAGTCACATTTGATACGAAAATTAAATGGGTAATTATTCGAAATTAAAGGATGAGTTTGATTTTTAAAGTAAATTTGAATATATAAATGATTTTCACCTATATAAAAATATAACAATGTAAAATATAGTATTTGCCGAATTAGTCGCACTTTTATAATCTTAACTTTCCTTAATTATTGAGGAAACGTATTCCCTCTTTTTGGAAGTAGTAAACCCCATGTGGTTAATATAGTCACTGTTACTTATTTGAGGAATACAAATGGCGCGACTTTCAATCACATTCAGACAATAAAAAGCTACGTATAGTACGTGCGCGTGTTTTATACACAAGCTAGTTCGCAAAATTGCTATAAATAAATAACAAACGGTAAAGTCCAAGATTTGACTATCTGATTTTGTGAAAGGGGAGAAAAAATGGAGAGATTTGCAGAGCTGAAAAAAGCAGTAGAGACAGTGGAAATAGTAGATGCTCATGCCCATAACATTGTGGCACTTGACTCCACCTTCCCTTTTCTCAACTGCTTCTCTGAAGCCTCCGGCGACGCCTTATCCGACGTACCCCATACCATCAACTTCAAGGTCAACTCTTCTCCTACCCCCTTTAATTTCCTTACTTGCTTCACTCCACCCCCACCCCCCACCCCCCTCAAAAAAAGAAAAAGAAATTATTTTTACAATCTATAGATACAGCTATACAAGAAATACATGTATGTGCTTTACTTGCGAGTTTGGGTGTGNCTTTGGGTGTGTGCACGTTGTCAAAAGATGGTAGAAGCGAGAGTTATCCCGTACGTGTGTTGGTGATAGTTAACTAATACCCATTGAAATAGTCGAGGCCCGATAGCTGCGCTGGTGGGAGATTGCAGGTACCCAGTGAAACCGCGAAAGAGTAGTTGTGCTGGTGGAAGATAGTAGGTACCCGACGAAATAGTCGAGAATGTTACCTGTACTGGTGAAGGTAGCAGGTACCCAATGAAATAGTAGGTTAGGTGGCCTGGATACCAGCACCATAAAAAAGAAAAAGAAGAAGAAAAAGGGAAAATGGGGTTCTACTTCATCTGTTTCACTTTCACAGATTATGAGAGGGAAAGGGACAACTGATAGTTAAAGCCAAATATGTACTATAACATACCAAAAGTACCCTGAGTAACTAGTAGTGACTGTCTTTATATGCTAAATATTACAGTTAAAGATCTGGAGGGAAGAATTCGTGTTGTGTAGAAAAGACTTAAACTTTCTTGTGTGAAGGCGTTCTTAAAAGCTTTCAACTCTTTTGAAAGGCACAAAAATTGAAACATGTTGTAAAGCATCAATGTATAATTTGAGACTTCTCAAACATAAGCCGTGCAATCANAAATATTACAGTTAAAGATCTGGAGGGAAGAATTCGTGGTGTAGAAAAACTTAAACTTTCTTGTGTGAAGGCGTTCTTAAAAGCTTTCAACTCTTTTGAAAGGCACAAAATTTGAAACATGTTGTAAAGCATCAATGTATAATTTGAGACTTCTCAAACATAAGCCGTGCAATCAAGCATCACCAATTTATTAGAACCACAGATCATGAAGATAATATGTAGTGCTGGTGTATTGAATGCTTCTGGAAGTAGCATTCATTGGTTTTCTGAGGCAATGAGAGATAATTTGCCTTGTTCTCCATAACTGAGATGGGGTCATGCTCTTCAAGTTATGGTCATCTTATTTATTGTGATATGTTTGTACTGCAGTAAACTTTGTGGACCAAAGTTGCTCAGATTTGTTGCCATAAAGGGGGGATGGCGTAAAGGTAGAAACATATTTAGGAATTTGCTTATAAAATTTTCTATTTGGCCAATGAATTAAGCAGTGCAGCATATATCTAGACTCGCTTAAATTACTGTTGCAAAGCAACTTCAAATTTTTAAAGCTCTAAGTAAAAAAAGACAACCGCACAAAGCATCCCGCATTCACGCAGGGTCCGGGGAAGGGCCGCACCCCTAGGGGTGTGATGTAGACAACCTACCCTAATGCAAGCATTAGTGACATTAGAAAGCTCTAAGTAGTCTGTTATAATTAGAAAATCTTAATTTTCAACTAACTTCAGGATTCCAGAAGATTACCAAGACTATCCGTGGTACTGGAAAATTCCAGAAACCTATTAATTAACTGAAAACTATAAGCTAATAGAATAAGAGTGAAAGACATAAATAAACTCGATTTTCTGATTACAAATCAAAATAAGCAAGCCTCCAAATTTAGCAGATTCTTTAAAGTTGTTTTTTCTTTGAGTATTTTACAGACTGCATAAAGATCATTCCGCGCTTGGGTAGGACAGAAATGCTCCATGGATGTTATTTTTCTTAATTCAGATTGTACAAGATAGTTATAACACAATGCTGCTAAGACCAATAAATGTGATATAAGTCTTGGCTTCCTGCCGTAATTTTGTTTTTATGTCCTTTCTTGGCAGCATGTTTGTGTCCCCATCCATTACGCTCAATGATGTGTCTCACTTTAGTACATTTGGGGTGAAAAGGTATTACTTGAAAGTGTCAACTTAACAGTCGCTAATTATTTTGATATTGGAATTACTTCCTTTGGTTCTGGCCTAGAACATGCGCAAAAATGTTCCTGCCATTGCCTTTTTGTTTATTTATGTGGAGTCATGTTAGCTTTGTCATTCATGAATCTAGTTCCAGACATTTATCTTTTTTCTCTTTGCAATTCTTCTTAAATCATTGTATCTTCATTTAGAGAAGCCTAAAGGAAATTGCTCAACTGTATGGCACAAGCTTATCCTTACATGCTGTTCAAGAATCTCGGCAGCGCTTTGGGTTGGAGTCGAGCTCTGCTATTTGCTTCAAAGCTGCAAAAATCTCTGTATTACTTATTGATGATGGAATTGAGTTGGACAAAAAGCTTGACATCAAATGGCATGAAAGTTTTGTACCAACAGTTGGTAGAATACTACGAGTTGAGCGTGTTGCTGAAAAGATTCTTGAGAAGGTAATGACTAATAATTATTTTGCAGCATACTGCATTTATTGAATGTGTTTGTGGAATCATGCTGATGAACTAGAAGGGACTATAAATGTAATGGAGGGACTAGGAGTTATTGAATCATTCTGCATTGGTTTTTCTAAATGTTGATATCTCTGGCACAAAGGGAGAGTGCTCATTTTGTTGACATATTATCATCTGTAGAACACTCTTTCTTTGTTAACTCTTTCTACACCTGTTATTTTTGTTAATGTCTTTCTCTTCTCCTGTGCTATTATATTCCAGGGTTCAAATGGAACAACATGGACTCTGGGATCATTCTTGGAGATTTTCACTGAGGAGTTGAAGTCATATCCTTTGATTATCTGTCAATATATTCCAGAATAGTGCGAAAACATTTTTTTTCTTGTTGCTAAGGAGTTCTGGTTCCAAAAGTTTTTCCTATTTTTATACAGTAGCATATAAAGTTCTTGCATTTAAAAGTATAGTAGCATATCGCAGCGGTCTTGCAATTAATACAGAAGTCACTGAAAAGGAGGCTGAGGAGGGCCTGAGTGATGTTTTATCTGGTGAGTGTTGTGAGTTGTGGGGTTGTATTGGACCACAATTGAGCAGGTCATTCTAATAAATTCTGTGTTTCCAGCTGGGAATCCAGTCCGAATCTCAAACAAGAGCTTCATTGATTATATCTTCATGCATGCTTTGAAGGTTGCTCAAAGTTATGACTTGCCAATGCAAATACACACAGGGTAATGAAAAGATTTTTTTTGAAATATATAGCTTGGTCTCATTCTCCTTTCTGGATTTTCTAGATTTGATCAAGTCAACAGTTTTTGAGCCTTTTGTTGCTTGCATGATATTTGTCTTAGTTAAAATTACAAATCAAATGTGAGACATACGCAGTTTGATTTTCTTTTTGTAGTATCCTCCTAGTCCTTATCGACAACATTTTTTCATTTCTTGAGTTCAGTTTCGGGGACAAGGATTTGGATCTGAGGCTAGCTAATCCCCTTCATCTTCGAAATCTTCTTGAGGATAAGAGATTCTTGAAGAGTCGGTTAGTGCTTTTGCATGCGTCCTACCCGTTCTCAAAGGAAGCTTCATATCTGGCTTCTGTGTATCCCCAAGTGAGATTTTTTGTCCTCCATCTGAAGTTATCAACATGAAGATTAACACAGTTTTTACTTGGAATTTTTTATTACCTGCCGCGTAGAAGACATTTCAACATCTATTAATGACAATGAAGATTGTATTTTTTCCCTTGGTTCTCTCTAACAGGTCAATGTATGTTACAGGTCTATCTTGATTTTGGGTTGGCAATTCCTAAACTTAGCTTCCACGGGATGATATCCTCAGTGAAAGAACTACTGGAACTTGCTCCAATGAATAAGGTTGTCCACGTACTTAAAGATACACTTGAATAGTACCTTACCTTACCAAATTATATACTAAAGTACCTAATAACGTATCTTTCTAGTTCAGGCTTTCTATATTTTTAGGTTGACTACTCTTTCAGAGCCTTAATAATTGCTCCGTGTAAAGAGCGAACAATTTCCTATGTAATGTTTGGATATCAACAGGTTATGTTCAGCACTGATGGCATTGCATTTGCTGAAACCTTTTATTTAGGTTTGTCCTGGATTCTTCTTTTCATCTCGTATCATTAGAGCGTGACATGACAAGGAAATAATTGCTTCAGAAGCTGTAAGGAAAAAAATGTTATTAAACAATTTATTGAATAGATTTAAAAGAAATGAGAATCTTGCTTGATGAGGTGCGGCAAAAGAAAAGAAAACTTAGATGCACATGTATCACTTTGATCAATGAATAATTACTTCAAAAGCTGTAAGGAAGGGAAAAAAAAGGTTATTGTCACACAATAATATCCAACTTGGGTTGCAAGTTAGCTAAGTGAATTATTCCTATTTTATCTTCTTTCTAATCTGCAATTGGTGCAATCTGGACTCAATTACTTCTGCAGGTGCAAAGAAAGCGCGTGAAGTAGTATTCTCTGTTCTACGTGATGCATGTGTTGATGGTGATCTCTCAATTCCAGAAGCTGTTGCAGCCGTTAAAGATCTTTTTGCAGAGAACGCAAAGCAATTCTACAAGCTTGATGTTTCTTCAAAGTATTCCGATGTAAAACCTCCTTTATCATCTGCCTTCCAGGAGGAAGAGTTAAATGGCTCATTGAAGGATGTCACCTTTGTTCGTATTATTTGGATTGATGCTTCTGGCCAGCATAGATGCCGTGTAAGCTTCGCCTTGTCCATTGATGTTACTGCTTTTCCCTTAAGATTATGAATTATTTAATGATGTGCTTTTCGATGCTTGCAACCACCCAAATCTTTGTCCCACTTTGAGAAAATGCAAGGGGTTTGTATAACAAACGGAATTGAGGGCTGGCTCCTAGTCTTTTAATTGTGTTACAGAATGTATATAGACTTTGTTCTTAGTTTGTACAAAGCCATATATAGGTAGCAGATTTTTAGGATTCCTTCTTTATTTCTTTCCTTAGTTAGCACCTAATGTACTGTATTTATACACTGCTTAGCTATTGGAACCAACATGCAAGTTATTCTCTCCCTCCTTGTACATGGTGTCAAATACCAACTATCCGTGATTGTATCTGATGTTTTATATAGGGCAAGTACAGGACGTTCAAGCCCTTGTATACTTTTCAGGCTTTTCAATTACCTTCAGTACATGATATTGGGAAATTGCTTGAGTTTCTATGCTCTTGTCAAAAGTGGATTGAATTTGTTCATGTCTTGTGCATCAATTACAGGTTGTTCCACAGCAACGCTTCTACAGTTCTGTGGGAAAGCACGGTGTAGGCTTAACTTGTGCATGTATGGGCATGAGTTCAACATCTGATGGTCCTGCAGTGGATACTAATCTCACTGCTTCAGGAGAAATCAGAATTGTTCCTGATTTATCTACTAAATGCAGACTCCCGTGGTACTGCTTAACGTCTATAAGTGCTTGAGAGATTCACTCTTTTCTTTATCCTTTTGAGTTTTAGGTTTTAATTTTAGCCTCCATATGCTGTAGGTTGTTTTCATGGATTTTCTCTGACATGTCATATATGATATGATCAGAGAAGACCCTCTTTCACTCATTCAAATGCTTTGCTATGGGATTCTGTCATCTGTGTTCTTATTGCCTTCTTAAAAATAATACTGAACCTTCCCATTTTCATTGAATCTCTAGTTAACCGGGCAGCTCCAATATCTGCACTTGCAAATAACCATATATGGTATGGGGTCAGTTACCTGGTCACTAACAGCAGAAGCTCAATATAATGAAGTTAAATAGGATTTAAGTTAGCACTACTAATATATTCGAAAATTATCGGGATAAGGTAAAAGGTAGAAAAAATAATCAAGAGAATATTTTGGATGTGAATCATCCGGACAAATCTTTTTCCAGAAATATTGATGCAATTTCTTCCATGATATCATGTGATAGTGAACGTGTAGGAAACAGATAGAAGATAAAAGTACAGTGATTTTTCCAAAGTTGTACACACATTGAGTCCATTGTCCAACTATTTGTTCTATCTTGTATATGACAAACGTATGGACTTGGAGTGGAAATTATTCAATCCAGTTTCCTTCTAACTTGGTTTGATTTTATTGTTTCCAGATCAAGTTTAATGTGCATCTTTTCATACAGGGCAAAACAACAGGAAATGGTTTTGGCTGACATGTTCATTGAGCCTGGTAAAATTTGGGAATATTGTCCAAGAGAAGCATTACGCAGAGTCTCTAAAATTTTAAAAGATGAATTCGACTTGGTATGCTTAATATCTTTTTGTGCAACATCTGAAAAATCATATATCTCTAATTTATATCTACGTGTTCAGGTCGTGAATGCAGGCTTTGAAAATGAATTTTTTCTTTTGAAGAGTGTATTGAGGTATGTCAGTCAAGCTTTCCCGTAATATTTTGTGTTTAGAGTCTCTTTTGTATTAGTGTGAGTTATGGTTTTCCTCAATAGTTTGAGTTTGGATTTTCTCTTCCATGATATATGTGTATGATTCTGGTCTGTAATGTGTTAGAGTAATCATATAATGAAATTATACAGGGATGGCAAAGAAGAACGGGCACCATTTGACCGAACTTCTTACTGCTCTACAGCAGCATTTGATGCTGCATCCCCAATACTCGAAGAGGTTTTCGCTTCTCTTCAATCGTTGAATATTATTGTCGAACAGGTGAGTTTCCATTTATTTGACTTGCAATTTTGATCTTTCTCACATTGTTTGCGTACAGTGCTGCGGATATAAGGAAACGTTTTAGCATGCTTTTCCTTTTTTTAGTTTGATGAAAAAGCTTGATGCCGTATAAGAGTAGAGCTCAACCAGAGGAATTTATCCGGTTCTTTAAATCTAACACCGCTACTCAACGGAGAAAAATAGCTACTTATGATTGTATTATTTCATGAAAATATGTATATCTCCTTGCCCAGAGAAGAAGCTGAGAAAGTGTTGGAATCTCTTTTTTTATTGACAGTGACGATAGATAGTCAATACCTAAAACAACAGTAACATGTTCGTTTTATGTCATGGTTTACATGGATAATTCATTCACAAACAACATTAACTACCTTTGGCCCAGCTCCTCAAAAAGAAAGAGAAAAGAGAGGGAATATAAGGAAAAAGAACGATGTATTTCATGTTAATCAGTCAACAAATCAACTATATCTCAATTTCGAATTAGTTAAGATTGGCCATATGTATCCGCTAAAACCATTTTGTTCTTTTCAGGTCCATCAAATTAGCAGTTCAGTCATATGGTCCACGTAACATGTTCTCTACAGTTTTATAGATATTATGGTGTCATGGCATAATATTCCTGCAATATAAACTACATTATTTTTTCTTTTTCCCTAAAAATAAGATGATAGAAAACATATTTTGCTGTACTATTTTTCAATTCAATAAAGACTCCCCTTGCCCTGATGTTGTCTCCTTTAAATATACAGTTACATGCAGAGGCTGGGAAAGGTCAGTTTGAAATTGCTCTGAAATACACAGATTGTAGTAGAGCAGCTGACGGCTTAATTTTCACACGTGAAGTCATCAGAGCAGTTGCAAGGAAACATGGGTTGCTGGCAACTTTTGTGCCAAAGTAGGTAGCACAAGTAAATGGTGTTCCTTTTCCATTATTTTATGAAGTTACTTCTCTGATTATAAATTTACTTTACTTTTGAAGTAGCTTCTCAACTGCAAGGCACTCATGTGTATGGACCCCAATTTCAATAACTTGTACTGCATGAATTATTGCAAGGAGTCCTCTCATCAGTTTGTTACCTTGTGACACTTTTTTTCTAGGTATGCATTAGATGATATTGGCTCGGGATCGCATGTGCACATCAGTTTGTCCAGGAATGGAGAAAACGTTTTTATGGCATCTGATGGATCAAGTCGGTATGGGATGTCAAAGATTGGGGAAGCATTCATGGCTGGGGTGTTAAATCATCTTCCTTCCATATTACCATTTACTGCACCACTTCCTAATAGGTCAGAGACTTTCTACAATTTTGAATGTCTGGCTTTCTTTACATCTATTGGTGATTGGCTTATGCTTTTTCTAGAAGGCTATTCCGTTATAAAGATATAGGATTTGTTTATTTCAACTGTTCTGTTCTGAAAACAATCTCTTTTTCATTGTTGTTATACGTGGAAATCGTTTGTTTCTCGAACCTTAACAGTAGATTATATCTCAACTTTTCTGCGTTTATGGACTTAACTGCGGAAAGATTAATGAAAATCTTGTAATACTTCTTTCTACGTACAGTTATGACCGCATACAACCTAATACGTGGAGTGGAGCGTATCTCTGCTGGGGGAAAGAAAACAGAGAGGCACCATTAAGAGCTGCTAGTCCTCCTGGAGTTGCACATGGCTTTGTAAGCAATTTTGAAATTAAAGCATTTGATGGGTGTGCAAACCCATACCTCGGTCTTGCCTCCATAATTACTGCTGGAATTGATGGCTTGCGGAGAAACTTAAGCCTTCCAGAACCAGTAGGTAAGTTAGACGTCTTCTAGTAAAATCTTCTCTACTTCATCTTCCACGGTATATTAGCCTCTAAGGTCTTTTTTTTCGTCTTGAACTTCATGTTATATTATAAATGCTTATGTATAATCCTAATTTGAACTATAATGTATCAATATTTGTACCTAAACTTGGCATTTAAAATCAGAACAAGGTCCTTCCACGTTTCCCATTTAAGTCCATCTTCATTGCTACCCTTTTGGATCTTTGTTAGCTTAAGCTTGAGCTCCAGTTGTATAGAGCTGTACATATCTTCTAATTTGAGCAGATGGAATCGGGAGCGGTAACCACGTAAATATACATCAATTCCTAGTATTAAGGTGTCATTGTTTCTCCTCTCTTTGATATGTCACACCAAAATATGTTTGTTAATTATTGACCTACTTTCATCCACAATATTGGACAATTTGCCTTATATTCACTTATACAACAACAACATACCCAGTATTATCCACACCGTGGGGTTTGGGAAGGGTAGTGTGTACGCAGACCTTACCCCTACCTTGTGAGGATAGAGAGGTTGTTTCCAATAGACCCTCGGCTCAGGAAAGCATAAGCACCCCATTAATGAAAATATAGACAAGAAGGGCCAGTACCAAAAAGCCATCCCCTTATATTCACTTATCTGCCCCCAAAAAAAAAAAGAAGGGGGGAAATAGAAAGAAGAAATTTATGACAAGGGATTCTCTTAGCTAAGTGCAGTGAGTATATTTGTAACAGCCATTGAGTTTGCTTAGTTTGGTTAGAAACAAATAATGTGAGGATTATTCTATTCGTCTATGAGTACTTTTTTACACATGGCTTGCAACTTCTGCCTTTGTATAAAAATCCTATTGCTAATGCTGACACTTACTGAAGTGAGTTATATAGATTTGATAACTCAATTTCCATGTTCACATGTGAGATGTTTTTTCTGTTATCCGTCATTCCATTTTTCTTTTCTTGTGAAACAGATGGAGATCCTGATATCCTTAAAGAGAATCTTCAAAGATTACCAGCGTCTCTCGCTGAATCTGTAGAAGCTTTAGAGAAAGATACGCTTTTCAGAGATATGATTGGTGAAAAGCTTTTGATTGCCATAATAGGAGTTCGCAAGGTACATTGCAAAGGATTCTTCATAATACATGGATATGTTTGACAGAATTCCTCTTTTCACTTAAGAACTGCTTCCCCTCATAAAAGTTGTCGGGTATAATGAAATAAAGAATGATTGCGGCTCATCAGCATTAGCTCAGATGTTATACCTTTAGATAATAGCACCCTTATTTCCCTTCGATACTACTCAATTATACAGTCAATAGGGTATGATTCAAATAGATCAGTTGGACGTTTAAAGGCGGTAGGACTTGGATGTGCAACTGTATTATGCCTTAATAGTCAAATTTATCGACATAAAGGATGCTCAATTCTCCTTTTTGCATAATTTTGATACTGTTCTATATGAACACAATTGCTAAAAGTAGTTAATTGCATTTTTCCTTTGCAAAATCACGCGATTTATTACTAACAATATTGATTAACTGTATTTAAAATCCTTTCTATTCTCTTAACATTTGCGGACGTGCTGAGAATGATTTCTTGTATTTTGCAGGCTGAGGTGAAGTACTATTTTGAAAATAAGGAAGCATACAAGGACCTCATATACAAATATTAGGTTGATCATATCTACTGTGAGATCAGCACTATTTTCAATTATTATCAAGCATCAACTGATTTTGCTGTGTCCTATCTAATTTCTTTCATTTTATGCACTTGCTTAATAAAGCATTTTGGCAATTTTAGTTCCTTACTTTCGTATAACTTCGAAAGAGAACCTTGGCGTAACTGGTAAAGTTGTTGTCATGTGACCAGAAGGTCACG
>AWOL01S0101685.1:8482-21176 GCA_000715115.1 Nicotiana otophora
TATATATATATATATATATATATTGTGATTTTTTATATATATATATATGAATATATTGTGAATTGTTAGAAAAAGATATTAAAAGATGAAAATCCCATATGCTTGATTTTTTATTTTAATAAATTAATTATTAAAAAAAAATTGTTCTTCCTCCCGAATTTATCTTATAATAAATATACTCTCCTTCCGAAGGTACATAAGAAAATGTCATCCTTTCTTGTGGAGCGGGCCGAACGTCTTGGCAAGATAGATGCATCTATGGATCGCGCCGCACGTCCCTCGGCAATGTACACGACACTCTGGATCGGGTCGTACGTCCTCGGCAGAAATTGTGTTTAATAATAATAATTACACGATACTTTAATAGTTATTTCAGCTTGTGAAGTTAATTGATAAATTTGAGAACCCTTGAAATTTAATGAATTATTATTCCTGCTTGTTAAGGAATTAATTGTTATTCCTGTGAATGAGATTAATTGATAAATTAAAAATTATTTGAATTGAAGGAATGTAATTAATATATTGAGAATTGTTGCATTTGAAGGAATTTGATTATTTCTGGTGGTTAAATAAATTATTGTAAATTCTGTGAATCATGCTGATTTAGATATCCTAGTTATATTTCAATTATTATTATTGAACCATAGTGAGTGTCAAAGTCGGCAATCTCGTCTCTACCACTTCGAGATTAGGCTTGATAATTACTGGGTACACGTTGTTTACGTACCCATACTACATTTGCTGCACTTTTTGTGCAGGACCTGAGGCAAGTACTAGTGGGGGACCTATCGTCTTACACCCACGTTATCCAGGGACATAGTGGTGAGCTGCCTTTCTGAGCCGTTCTGCAACTACTAGTGTCTCTCCTTGTATTTTTCATTCTGTCTATTTTTATTTCAGACAGTATTTGAGGTTTTGTATAATCTACTAGATGCTCATACACTTGTGACACCAGGTCTTGGCACACACATTAGTAGAATTTGGTATTTTATTATTTTTTTGATTTTAAATTTTGTCAATATATACTTAATTTATTAAGTTGGCTTGCCTAGCTGTAGTATTGGGCGCCATCACGACCTATAAGTGAAATTGGGTCATGACAATACATCATGTATTGATAGGTTATCATAGAGGACTGATTTATTTCTTTAAAAAAGAGCTCAGTCCTCTATGATACCAAACTGGTATATATTATATACTGACATGGTATCATAGAGGACTGATTTATCCCTTCAAAAATAATCATTAGTCCTTTATGATACTCACATGATATATATTACATATTGTGAGGGTATCATAGAGGACTAGTCCATTCTTTTAAAAAAATACTTAACCTTAAATTTAATAATTTAATGTTTATAATATTTTTAGCGAATGTTTATTGTGAAAAAAATATTCAAAAAAGTAAATTCATATTTTAGATATAAATTTTGTTTTTACTTACAAAAGAAAAAGAAAATTTATAAAAATATATTTTCTATTAATTTAAGTTTTAATAAATAATCTAGTGATTTTAATATTTTCCTTAATTACTTCTTGATGTAGTCTAATTATTTATTTTTATATTTTTATTAGTATAAAAATAGTAAGCTACTATGTGTAGTCTAAGAATACAATGAAATGTGAATGAAAATGTTTCATATTTGAAAATGTAGACAATAATTAGATAAAAATTAGGACAATCTTTTTGAAAATATGGTATGCACAACTGGGTGTAGGGGTGAAATTATAGATTTAATAATAAAAGAGTAACGTTCTTAAATGTTATTTGTTGTATGACTTAGTTAATTCCGTTAGATAAAGCTGTCATTTGATCTTCTATCTGGGAGAGATTTTTGATTGAATCAAGTAATGACATGTCAAAGAATTGCCTCACCTTCATGTCTAATCTCTAAAGTGAAGACCCAGACATGAGCCTAGACTCTAGGCTGCAATAATATTGAAAACCAGAGGCAATAGGTCAATTGTTAAACAAGAAACTCTTCATATGAAGTCATGCCTCCTTATTTGCTTATAACCTGTTTGATCAAGTTTTTAGAAAGCTAAACGCACTTTTGTGGGCGGAGATTTGAGGTATTTGGCAAGAAATGGAAAGTGTTTTCTACTGTTGGTGAGAAGTTCTAAATAGGAGACGTAGGCTCTTGAAAAATAAATTTTTCAAATCAAAGTAGAAAAGAAATGCCTCATGTTTAAGAATGATGCCAGACCAAAAGCGAAATTCACAATGTGACTCCAAGTACAAAGGCTCTTAACCACTGATAGACTAACCAGATGGGGCTTAAAAGTAAAAACTAAATGTGTATTGTGTCAGACCTGTAATGAAACAGTTGATCATTTATTCAGACAATGTGAATTTGCACAAAGAGTATGGTCCAAGTTGATGATGTGGGCACAGAGGCAAGATCAGATTGTTGCTGGATGGGATCGGTACATTCACAATATCATTGTAGCTACATAGATTTTTAAACGTTTATATGTTGAATTTGTACATGGCATATGGATAGAAAGGAATCCTAGAATTTTTGAGAAACAAAGCAAAAGTTGGGAGAGCATCGCAAGGGAGATTGTAATAGTTTTTAGTGTTAGAGATTCCCCTAGAAGAAAGAATGTTGTTCATAGACTTAAATTATAAATTCGCACATTAGAGTTGTAGGTTGACATATAGGCTTACCAGTAGTACTAGGACTATTTTTGTGTTATCTTATTCATGATTCTTTCTGTGCATATGCCAACCCAGGAGTTTATGCGATAGGAGTCTGTGCATGGATTGCAAGGTTATACCAAGCGAGAATGTCACGACTCAGCATAGATTATTGATGATGGACTTAGAGATCGTGAGGAAGAGGAGGAAGAGGGTCGTGTATGGTCATCCCAGAATCAGGTAGGGTGCTTTGACTAGTGACAAAGCGCAGGAGTTGGGGGGAAAGTTGTTGGCTATGGGAGCATGGAGGAGCAATGGGGACGCGAGCTGTATATAGACCATGACAACGAAGTGTATCAGAGTAGTTGCGAGTGAAGTGTTAGGGGTCTCGAAGGGCTTCTCTGGCAGACACAAAGGTGATTGGTGGTGGAGTGAGGAGGTACAAGAGAAAGTGAAAGCCAAGCAAGCGGCGTACTTAACGCTTATAGAGAGCATGGATGAAGAGGCAAAGAGGATGAACATGGAGGGGTATGGGAGGGCTAAGAAGGAGGCGAAGTTAGCGGTTACTGCGGCTAAGACTGCGGCATTTGGGCATTTGTATGAGGAGCTTGGGGCTAAAGGCGGGGACAAGAAGTTATACAGGCTGGCCAAGGTAAGCGAGAGGAAGGCCCGTGATCTGGATCAAGTTAAGTGTATCAAAGATGAGAAAGGTAGAGTTTTGATGGAAGAGGCTCATATTAGACGAAGATGGCAGACATATTTCCATAAATTCCTAAATGAAGAGGGTGATAGGGACATTGTGCTGGGCGACTTGGAGCACTCCCAGATGCGCAGGGATTTTGGGTATTGTAGGCACATAAGTGTATGGGAGGTCGAGGGGGCTATGCGTAAGATGCACAGGGGTAGAGCTACCGGGCCATATAAAATACCTGTGGAATTTTGGAAGAATGCGGGTAAGACAGGTTTGGAGTGGCTCACTAGGCTGTTCAAAGTCATTTTTAGGACGAAGAAGATGCCCGATGAATAGAGTTGGAGTACGATGATTCCTTTGTATAAAAACAAGGGCGATATCCAAAGTTGCAATAATTATAAGGGGATTAAGCTTCTAAGCCATACTATGGAAGTTTAGGATAGGGTGGTTGAAGTAAGGGTGAGGACCAGTGTGTCCATTTCTAAGAACCAGTTCGGATTAATGTCGGGGCGTTCGACTATGGAAGCCATTCATATTGTGAGGAGATTGGTGGAGCGGTACATGGAGATGAAGAAGGACTTGCACATGGTATTCATTGACCTAGAGAAAGCATATGACAAAGTCCCGAGAGAGGTGCTCTGGCGATGCTTGGAGGCTAAAGGGGTCCCAGTAGCCTACATTAGGGTTATTAAGGATATGTATGATGGAGCTAAGACTCAGGTTAGGGCAGCGGGAAGAAACTCGGAACACTTTTCAGTTATGATGGGGTTGCACTAGGGATCAACTCTTAGTCCATTCCTTTTTTCCTTGGTGATGGACGCTTTGACGAGACCCATTCAAGGTGAGGTGCCATGGTGTATGTTATTTATTAATGACATATTTTTAATTGACGAGACGCGGGGTGGTGTTAACGAGAGGCTGGAGGTTTGGAGGAAGACCCTAGAGTTTAAGGGTGTCAAGTTGAGCAGGACCAAGACAGAATACTTGGAGTGCAAGTTCAGCAACGGTACCCAGGAAGGGGATATAGAGGTGAGGCTTGATACGTAAGTCATCCCCAAGAGAGATAGTTTTAAGTATCTTGGATCTATAATACAAGGTAATGGGGAGATTGATAAATATGTCACACATCGTATCGAAGCAGGATGGATGAAGTGGAGGCTCGCTTCCGGTGTCTTGTGTGATAAGAATGTGCCGATGAGACTTAAAGGTAAGTTTTACAAGGTTGTAGTTAGATCGACTATGTTGTATGGAGCAGAGTGTTGGCCGGTCAAGAACTCTCATACCTAGAAGCTAAAAGTAGTTGAGATGAGGATGTTGAGGTGGATGTGTGAGCATACCCTGTTGGATTAGATTAGGAATGAAGTTATTCGGAAAAATGTGGGAGTGGCCCCTGTGGAGGATAAGATGTGGGAGGCGAGGTTGAGATGGTTCGGGCATGTTAAGAGGAGAAGTATAGAAGCCCCAGTTAGGAGGTGTGAGCGATTAGCCTCGGTGGGTAGCAGGACAGGCAGAGGTAGGCCTAAGAAGTCTTGGGAAGAGGTTATTAGGCAGGACATGGCGCAGCTGGAGCTGACTGAGGACATGGCCCTAGACAGGAGGGTGTGAAGGTCAGAGATTAGGGTAGAAGGTTCGTAGGTAGTCGAGCATTTCTCTTTGTCTTACTCAGTTCGCTAGTATTGGAGTTAGTATGATATCGTTTTTCCATAGATGGCTATTACTACCTAGAGTTTGACTGTATTCTTGGATTCAAACTTATTTCATCTTGCCGTTATTCCTACTTATTGCAATTACCTTTTCTTTTTGAGTCGTTCTCTAGCCGAGGGTCTATCGGAAATAACCTCTCTACCCTTCTAGAGGTAGGGGTAAGGCTGCGTACATCTTACCCTCTCCAAACCCCACTTGTGAAACTATTGGGTTTGTTATTGTTGTTGTTGTTGTTATTGTTATTCATGATTTTTTACTATTACATGTTGTGTCATTCGTGTCTGTTACCTTAATATATTGTTGTTACTATTATTTGTTACTTGTTGCCTTATCTCCACTGTTCCTTGAGCCGAGGGTTTATCGGAAACAGTCTCTCTATCTTTATAAGGTAGGGGTAAGGTCTTCATACACACTACTCTTCTCAGACCCCATTTATGGGAATACACTGGGTTCGTTGTTGTTGTTATTAGCTATGTGTTAGTTCAAGTTTTTTTATTGGGAAAAGGGTCAAATATACCCATGTACTATCGAATATAGTCTATATTTACCCTCTGTTATACTATCTGTACAAAAATAATCCTAACGTTAGTCAATAGTTCAAATATATCCCTCCTCTGTTAGGGCTATCCAAGGTAGAGTAAAATGCGATGATGTGGCTATTAAAAAAAATCAAAAACATTTCAGCAAAATACCCAAAAAAACAAATCCAAGTATTCATCTTCACACGCAACTTACCAAGAAAGACCATATTTTTCTTCTCTCAATCCCCTCTACTGTGAAACTCAAATTACAGTTGTTTTGAATATTTTAACTATGTTCCCCCATTTACTACTCAATTTATACGTTACAGTTATTTTATGACTTACCGGGTTAGTTAGTTCGGGTTCGGAAAGAATTCGGAGTGAACTGAGACACTTAGCCTCATAATTAAAAATTAAGTTAAAAAAGTGACCGGATGTGAACTTATGTATAAACGACCTCGGATTTGAATTTTGATGATTCCAATAGCTCCGTATGGTGATTTGGGACTTAGGATCGTGTCCGAAAAATTATTTGGAGGTCCATAGTGGAATTAGGCTTGAAATGGCGAAAGTTGAATTTATGGAAAGTTTTACCGGGGGTTGACTTTTTGATACCGTGGTCGAAATCCGATTATGAAAATTGGAATACCTCTGTTATGTCATTTATGACTTGTTGCAAAATTTGAGGTCAATCATACTTGATTTGATAGGTTCCGGCGTCGTTTGTGAAAACTTGAAATTTTAAAGTTCATTAGGCTTGAATTGGGGTATGATTCGCGATTTTAGCATTGTTTGAGGTGATTTGAGGGTTCGACTAAGTTTGTATGATGTTTTAGGACTTGATGGTATATTTGGTTGGGCCCCCGGGGGGCTTGAGTGAGTTCTGGGGGGTTAACAGATTATTTTTGGCCTTGGTGAGATTGCTGATATCTGCTGCTGCATTTTTCTGATTTCCTCTTTCGCGTTCGCGAGTGGGCCCTCTATTCGCGAAGAGATTTTTCGAAGTGGTGAGATTTTGTTCTTCGCGTCCGCGAAGGGGATGATGCGAACGCGAAGGTATGGTCTGTGTGTGCATCGTGAACGTAGGAGTGGTGTCGCGTTCGCAAAGAGGAGGGAGGCAATTGGAGACCCCAGGTCCTTGTTCTATGCGTTCGCGAGGTTGTGGTCGCGTTCGCAAAGGTCTGAGCTAGTAAAGCTTCGCGTTCGCGAAGCCATGGTCATGTTTGCGAATGGTTAAATTCTGGGCAGTCGAGTTGTGCTTCGTGAACGCGAGGGACCTATCACGTTCCTGAAGAAGAGAGGTCTGGATAGAAAGTTTAAGTTCATCCCATTTTTCCATTTTTAATGATTTGGAGCTCGGATTGAGGCAATTTTGGGGAGAATTTCAGAGAAAACAACGGGGTAAGTGTTCTTAACTCAATATTGGTTAAATTATCCGAATCCATGGTTGTTTTTATCATTTAATTGGTGAATTAAGTTGGAAAAGTTTGAAAACCCTCTTGGATAAATTTGAGGATTTGAGGGCCGAATTGTTATCGGAATTTAGTAATTTTGGTATGGTTAGACTCTTGGTTGAATGGGCGTTTATATTTTATAACTTTTATAGGGTTCCGAAACGTGGGCCACACGGGCGATATTTGAGCTAAATTTAGGATTTTTATGGAAAATTAGAATTTTCTTATGGAATTAATTCCAATAAATTTTATTGACTGAATTGAATTATTTGTGGCTAGATTCGAGGCGTTTGGAGGCCAATTGACGAGGAAAAGCCATTGCAGAATAAAGAATTTCACGATTTGAGGTAAGTAATAGTTTTAAATCTGATCCTGAAGGTATAAAACCCCGAATTATTGGATTTTGTGAGTATTCTGGAGGTGACGCACATGCTAGGTGACGGGCGTGTGGGCGTGCACCGTAGGAATTGAGACTTGGTCCATTCCGTGAAACTGTAAAATTGTATAACTTATTACTAGCTATATGCTCTCTCTGTGTTATAGAGATTTGACTGAAAATTATGTTATAAACCATGTTTAGGCTATATGTTGGTACTGTTGGGACCCACAGAGGCCGTGTACATGTTGAACCACCTGCGTAATTGTTATTTTGTACTCAGTCATAATTTACTTGTTTATTTTATCTCAGTATCTATTGTTCATTATTGATGAATCATATCATTATTGTTTGGGCTGATTTCTTGATTATTGAGAGCCCGAGAGACTGGAGAGATTTGTGACTGAGTGAGGCCGAGGGCCTGATTGTGAGATATTATATTATAGCACGTGAGTTGTCCGTGCGGGATATTATAGCACGTGAGTTGTCCGTGCAGCGCGTGAGTTATCCGTGCGGATCCTTGTATTATACTATAGCACGTGAGTTGTCCGTGCTGATCCAGATATTTATACTATAACACGTGAGTTGTCCGTGCAGATTATAGCGCTTGGACTGTAGGAGCCACTCCGGAGTCTGTACACTCCTAGTGAGCGCGGGTACCCATTGAGTGTGAGTGCTGAGGGCCGAGAGCTGAGTGGTTGGGCTGTTGTGATGAGTTAAGTGACTGTTACCTGAGAGGTTGTACTTGCTTTGCATTTGTTGTTGCACTTGGTTGCTATCTGTCATTGTTGTGAAATCACTAAAGGATTTATATCCGGATTACATGAATTTGAACTGTATAAAATTGATTTGACTTAAACTGTCGGATTACAAAGCATGTCTATTCTTTGTTGGAATTACTGAAAGTTAACTATAATTGTGTAGCTCGTCAGTATCTTCAGTTCTTTATTTATTATTGTTACTTGCTAAGTTGGTTGTACTCATACTACACCCTGCACTTTGTGTGCAGATCCAGGTATTTTCGGACATAGCGGGTGTTGATTCTTTCGCACAGCTGATTTTACGGAGATTCTGAGGTAGTTGCCGTGTTTCGCAGACCTTGCCTCTCCTTCCCTATCTCCTTGTTTATTGTATTTGGTCTCAGACTATTATGGATCGTATTTTCCAGATTTGTAATCATATTAGATGCTCATGTACTCAGTGACACCAGGTTTTGGGAATGGTTGTATCGGTATTTGTAGGATTTGTGAATTTTATTTAAATATTATATTTTCAAACTTAAAAGAAATTGTGATTTACTGAGATTTTCGGCTTGCCTAGTTTCGAGATAGGCGCTATCACGGCAGGTTAGAATTTGGGTCGTGACATGTAAATATTTACTTGGTGATTAATACAAAAAATTTAGTTACCAAAAAAAAAATTCAAGCCAAAATTATCTTTGCCAAAAATTTATACTCCGTAATTTACTAACTACCTCTCATTTAGTTAGTTACCTATATATATCTCAAATATAAATACCACCCTCTTCTCCTTTCTCAATTTTTGTTTTGACTATATTTATATTGATTATATATATATATATATATATATAATTAAAGTAAAAACTTTACTAAAGTATTTCTGTTGTAAACTGAACCTTAGTATTATCCATTTTCATAATTTGATACTCAAACAATTTTGGAAATAAATTGGTCAAACATAATTTGTTTATCAAATACTAAAAAATATGACTTCCTCAAATAAAATGAGAAAATACAAATTGTTTCTCTTCAAACATATTTCTTTAAAAAGCTATTTTAACAAATATATTTCTTAAATTAAAAAGCTATTTAAACAAATATATTTCTTAGAAGTTTGACCAAATATGCTCTTAGTTTTGCATTTCCCACCAAAAATAAGAAAGGAGCAACGAAAATAACTATTGATATTTACGGGTATGCCCAAAATTGAAAGCAGAAAAACAAATATTAAAATAAAAAGGGCAATTTACATAAATAGCTACTTTCGATGGTGTTGCTTAAACAATAATCAATTTAAAAATTAGTACAAATATAATTACTTCCTGATTTGAGCGGTAGAGATCCACCTTTTTCACAACGATTCGCTACTTCTTCTTCTCATGATGTTCTTCACGCGAATTAGTAAATGCTTCCACTAAGCCAATCCCTAGGAAACGAAGAACGCACTTGATATTTATGGGTTAGCTCAAATTAAAACTTGAAAACAAATACTATTAAATTAAAGAGGCTATTAAGTATTAACTTCCTATAGTTACCAAATATATAATTACTTTCTATAGCTACTATTTAGCTGTTATACGGTTGTATTCGATGTATTCGTGCTACTGTATTCATGAATACAATAGCGGAATTCGCCTAAAAAATAGGGGAGTCCAGCTATGCGACTGTGTTCGCTATATTCGCGCTACTGTATTCATAAATACAGTAACGAAATTCGCTTAAAAAATAGGGGAATCCACCTATTTATTAACGGATAGAGGATCAATTAGCGTGTATCGCTCCTAATTTAACTCAATAAAATCAATTTGTCACGACCCAAAATCTAACCATGGTCGTGATGGCGCCTATCGTGTTACAAGGTAAGCCTATTTCGTAAAATATTATTACTAAATCGATTATAAGAATTTAATAAAACAATACCAACATTTGAATTTCTCATAAACTAAATCAACTCTAAATATAATACAGAAAATACGGAAACGAGCCCCAAACATCGGGGTGTCACTAAGTCATGAGCGTCTAAATCTATGAATTAAGAAATAAAACTGTCTAACTGTCAATACAATCCAAGAAGAAGAAATGATAAAAGGGGTGACAAGGTCCTGCGGACGCTAGCAGCTACCTTACAATCTCCACAGATAGCCGGCCTAAACTCAACGATCGCTGTACTGTAACTCACCTAAATCTGCACATAAAGTGCAGGGTGTAGCATGAGTACAACCACCTCAGCAAGTAACAGAAATAACTAAGGAACTGAGCAATAGTGACGAGCTAAGTAAAACAGTCTAATTATTTATTTTTCACAATTTAAAATATATACAGAAATAAACAGGTAAATTCCATAACTCAGCAAATGCCACAAAGAAGTTTAAATACAACCTCACAGCAGTGCCACTCCATCACTCATCACTCATCACTCGCACTAAGCAATCAATACTCAAAACACTCAACACTCTGCGCTCACTGGGGGTGTGTACAGACTCCGGAGGGGCTCCCAAAGCCCAAGCGCTAAGCACGGACAGCGAACGTGCCATAATATCAATACCTGAATCCGCACGGTCAGCTCACGTACTACGTGGACAACTCACATACTATGGTATCAATACCTGAACCCGCACGGTCAATTCACGTGCTACGCGGACAACTTACGCGCTATGGTATTAATATCCTCACAACCAGGCCCTCAGCCTCACTAAATCATGTACCTCACTAGCCTCACCATCATCAACAAATAAGGGAACACATCCCACATCAAGTATCACAGCATATTAGCAAATAATAGAGACTGAGGTAAACATGTACAATAATTTCTTTGAGTATGTACAAATAATGTGAGCATGAATAAAGCCTAAGCATGATCTCTAACATGAAGGCAGACAAGTTCAACAACAAGTAACTACGTAAACACAGATGATGACCATGAGGCCTCACGGGACGAACCAAGTCTCAATCCCTCGAGGTATACACCCACATGCCCGTCACCTAGCATGGGTATCACTTCCAAACCATCATGTGATGTCAAATCTCTGGGTTTATACCCTCAAAGCAAGAGTTAAAACTGTTACTTACCTTAACAGCGTAAAGATCCTACTCTGGGATGCCCTCGTCTCTGGACTCGGTCTCCAAATGCTCTGAATCTATTCACAATCAGTACAATACCATCAATATACGCTAATGGAATGAATTCCACAAGAAAAACTATCAAATTATGCAAAAAAAACGAAACCGACCAAAACCCGACCCCTGGGCCCACGTCTTGAAATCAGTCAAAAATGACAGAATAATAAACATTGACCTCTTCCAAGTCTAACCATACCAAATTCATCAAAATCTGACATCGTTTGGTCCTTCAAATCCTTAAATTACTCTCCGAAAATTACAAGCCCTAACCCCTTATTTTCGCTAATTACCATGATTAAACAACGGAAAATCACCATATATACAAATATTAGGGCTCAAGTAACTTACCTCAACGAAACCCCCTTGATTCCCTCTTCAAATCTCTCCCAAAAGCTCCAAAACCGGATAGAAATGGTGAGGAATGCACCACAATTCGCGAAGTGTGATATATAGGATCTGCCCTACGGATTCCGCACCTGCGGACCTTTTATTGCACATGCGTTCCTAGGTGCGCATCTGGGAAAGTCACTTAGACGCCAAGCTTCGCACCTGCGGCTGCCCCTTCGCACATGTGGGCTCGCAGGTGCGATCCTCTCTTCCGCACCTACGCTCAATGCCAGGCCTCCATTTTCCGCATCCGCGACATGCCATCCGCACCTGCGAACATCACACATGCGGCTCACCATCTGCAGGTGCGGCCACACCAGTAGCCTTACACCAGCAGCTTCCAGCTGCATTTTCCAACTTTCAAACTCCCCGATACCCATCCGAAATCATCCCGAGCTCCTCGAGACCTCAACCAAAAATACCAACAAGTCATATATTAACATACCAACTTAGTCGAACCTTCGAATCACTCAAAACAATATCAAATCATCAAATTACCCTCGGATTCAAGCCTAAGAACTTCTAAATTTCCAAATTCGGCAACCGATGCCGAAACCAACCAATCCACATCCGAAAGACCTCAAATTTTGCACACACATCAAAAATGACACTATGAACCTACTCCAACTTCCGGAATTCCATTCTGATCCCGATATCAAATTTTTCACTGCCGACCGAAATCGCCAAATTTCCAATTTCATCAATTCAAGCCTAATTCTACCACAGACCTTCAAATCACATTTCGGACACACTCCTAAGTCCAAAATCAACTAACGGAGCTAACGGAACCATCAAAATTCAAATCCGAGGTCATTTACACATAGATCCATATCCGGTCCACTTTTCTAACGTAAATTTTTAAATTATGAGACTAAGTGTCTCATTTCATTCCGAGTTCCTTCCGGACCCGAACCAACTAACCCGATAAGTCATAAATCAATTGCAAGACATAAATTGTGCAGTAAATGGGGAAATGAGGTTATAATATTTAAAACGACTGGCCGGGTCGTTATATTCTCCCCCTCCTAAACAAACGTTCGTCCTCGAACGAGTCTAACAG
>AWOL01S0101693.1:4822-23408 GCA_000715115.1 Nicotiana otophora
TTAAAATCGGCTTACCTAGTCTTAGAGACTAGGTGCCATCACGACGCCTGTGGTGGGATTTTGGGTCATGACATTAGCTCGCTTGCCATCCACAAAGAGCTACTTGTTGCACCCTATATTGAACAAGACAAAACAAACTACAACTTATAGTACTCTACAAGGTTAGTTAAAGTTTAGATCTGCCACCTAATGTTTAAGGTACACTAGGACACCTATAGTACACTATACATTGTACACTTCGACTATGGTCTACGAAACCATTGAGATTCTGAATGAGGGTTCAAGTTATCTCGAGAGGAAGGTGTTAGGCATCCCTCAAGATCCACAAAATATGGTTCTTGTGGACTTGATCAAATAAGGGAGGGAAGGTTCAAAGAATGATTAACAAATAATCACAACTATTACAAAGAATAAAAGAATGATCAATGTGTACTAGAATAAACAATGGTGATATTAAATATGTAATGAATTATGTGCGGATAAAGTATGCAAGTATTTTTGGTGTTTTTGAAATGAAATGATTAAAATATATTGACTCGTATGAAATATATGTAAAGTGGGCAAGGGAATCATGTTCCAAAAGATAAATTGAGTGTAAAGTGAGTTCTAGATAAGAATAGTAAAATATTTGACAAAATATATATAATATGTAGTATGTGAAAGAATAAAAGCGACATTAAAGAATGGTATTTTAGTGTAAATTGAATAATATGAAAAATAATTGTACCTAAATAATGCATGCTAACTCAAAGTGTTTGAACAAAATCTTGAACTTACAAGAATAAACTTGAAGAGAAAATGACTCATAATTAGAATCAACAAGTTTTAGATGGACGACTACAACAAGAGGAAATTTATACTAAAGGATTTGAGAAAAAAAAGGAAAGAATATTTATTTGTACATGGATGAATAGTTAGCAAGGAATTTGATCAAAGAATGGAGGAAGAGTCATCCTCGGATAATCTTAGTGCATAATGAGTAAAGTAAAAGAATTGACTTAGAGCCAGTTTGGATTAGCTGATTTGAAGTAGCTGATAAACTTGAGGTGCTGAAAAGTTAAGTGCTGAAAATGATTTAATAAATAAGCAGTTACGTGTTTGGATACAAGTGCTGCAATTGATAATAAGCTGCTGCAGTATTTGATAAAAAAGTGTTGATAAACTCTTTTTCTGTTAAAATGACTTAAATAACCTTAGAAGTGTTTATACTTATAAGGCCGTAATTTCTTCAAAATTTTAGATTCCAAATCGGTCCAAATACAAAATATTCTATTTGTCATTATATTTTAAATACAATAGTGCTTCGATAAGATAACTTTTATGATAAATATAATTTATTTTATGATAAGCATATAATCATAAGTTATAATAATTAATAAATTGATAAAAGTTTCGAAGTAAACAATAAACCTAAATAGGACAAAATATTTGAAGAGAAACAAACGTTGTCTTTAGCACCACAACACTTAGAAAGCAACATACCAAAAATTTGATATGTTCTTATTTATTACATACAGTTCAAAGATTAATACACAATCACATAGATATAAATATGCAAAGGAATAGAGAATTTGTTTATCTTAAATAGTCAATGATCATTGCAGACTTGAAGAGGTGGGGGAGGGGGGTTAGGTTGAAATAGTACTTGAGGCAGTGAGTATCGATGTAAGAGTTTTGTTCTAAAAAAGAATATTTTAAGGATAAAATAGTAAAAATTTTGGTCAAACTTAAAATGCTTATAAGCTAAAAATTTATAAGTTGGGGGTGACCAGCTTATGGTTTTTGGCTTATTTTTGACTTATAAGCACTTGGCTTATAAGCATTTTTAACTTTACCCAACGCGTAGATAAGCCGAAAAGTGCTTATAAGCTAGTTTGGCCAGCTTATAAGCTTAGCCAAACACCCTCTTAATGAATAAATAACTGATTTGATGGATGAATGTGATATAAGAGAATGCCTCAAAATATTTATGGCATAAGAAAATTACATGCCAATATGATAAGGAAATATTTGTATTAGGAAAAATGATCATTCAATAAGCAGCCAGAGACCATCTTTAGAGCCATGGTCTTGAAATACCGCTTTTGGGCTAAGCCCAAATGACTATAAGGCTTAAGCCTCTCAAATGACTAACTACCTCACAAAGAATTCTTACCAAAGAGTAGCCAAAGCAATTGTCACGTAGTGAGTGAATATTTGAAGCTGTCACGACCCGGAATCCCAACCTCGGGGTCATGATGGCGCCTAACATCCACTTGCTATGCAAGCCGACGTGAGATAGTTAAATATCCAATTTTAACAGTTCAAACAAAATGATGATGAATAACGAGAGATAGAAATTCAATCTAATACATTACCAACATAAGTCATGTAATAATATCTACTCCCAAAGATCGAGAGTCACGAGTACACAAGCTACTAGAAGTTCTACAAATAGAGTCTGAAATAAATACAATTGTTTCGAAGGAAATGAACAGTATAAGAGGGAAAAGGAAGGGGACTTCAAGGTCTACGGATGCCAGCAGATCTACCTCAAGTCTCCCTATGCAATGATCCAAGTTGACGCACCTCACGCACCAGTGGGACCAATACCAAAATCTACACAAGAAGTGCATAAGTTTAGTATGAGTACAATCGACCCAATGTACTCCGTAAGTGTCGAGCCTAACTTTGACGCGGTAGTGACGAGGCTATGACAGGACACCTACATAAGTAAACCTGTATAAGTATATATACAAAGCATAAACAATAACAGAGAATAACAACATACAAAGCGGGATGAGGGGTGCAAAAAAGGAGAGATATGATAACTACGACAAGTATGAGATCATGTAATAGTCAAATAAATCTTCAACCAATGAAATCAGATAACCAATGATATGAAAATGGCACGGCATCACCCTTCATACTTTTCATCTCGTCCTTACCATGAAATGATAATATAAGTAAAAATGAAATGGCACGGCATCTCCCTTCGTGCTTTTACTCTCAAACTCACCATGTAACAATGAATAAATGAGATGAATGGCACGACATCACCCTTCGTGCGTTTACTCTCTTCCTCCCTATGTAATAATGATAAAGGAGATAAATGGCCCGACATCATCCTTTGGGATTTTACACTCTTCCTTACCATGAAATAAAGATAATATGAATTCGGGAAAATAAATAATGCAGAGAATGTACTTAACGTCAAATATGATGCCAAGATACCAAACTTCAACTTCCAAAATACTCAAATAATTACGAAATAAGCAATAATTACGGAAGGAATGATCAAAGAAGTAATAACCTAACCTAAGCATAGATATCATAATTAAAAATGCAATAAAACATAAGGAAACAAGTTCCACCAACATGCTTTAACCAACAACAACGCATAAGTACTCGTCACCTCACATATACGTTGTACCCACAAATTAAACACGTAGAAAATAGGCAAATAAGTCCTAATCCCTCAAGTCAAGGTTAACCACGATACTTACTTCTCTCCACAATCAAATCGAAGCTCAACCAGGGCCTTTAATCTAAAATTCATCTCCAAACCAAATATCGTTCAAACAATTCAAAATAAGCTTTAGAAATTACCCATGAGTGAAAACGATTCAATCTTTAATGATTTCGAAAAAAGTCAACAAAAGTCAATCCCGTGCTCGCTTGGTCAAAACTCGAGATTCGGACCAAAATACAATTACCCATTCACCCCCGAGCTCGATTATGTAATTAATTTCGAAATCCCACCTCAATTTGAGGTCTAAATCTCAATTTTACAAAAACTCCCAGTTCTACATAAATCCCTCATTTTCAACCATGAAAGAGCATAGATTAAGTTTAGGAATCAATCAGTATTGATAGAAATGGAAGAAAATAAGTTAAAATATACTAACCTATGAAGTGGGGATGAAATTCTTCTTCAAAAGTGCCTCTAGGCCGAGCTCTAATGTGGAGATGGTGAAAAATAAAGAAAATCCCGATTTTTAGAAGTTTAAAAGACAGGGGGTCAGGTGTTCATCACGTTCGCGAGACACATGACGCAATTGCGAAGCAGCAGTGGCCAAAAGCCTTCGAGTTCGCGAGCTACTCTTGGCATTCGTAAAGACTCACCCACATGCCCTCGCGTTCGCGGTCCTTATGCCGTGTTCGCGGAGAGTAACAACTCGCTCCCCTCCCAAGCCCCATTAACCCTACGTGTTCGTGAGAGGATGGTCACATTCGCGAAGGGAAGACCTCCCCAGTGCTTTACGTTCATGACTAAGCCATCGTGTCGCGATGAATAAGTCCTCCCCAGTCCCAGTTACCCTTCACGACTGCATGAGTATCTTCGCGATCGCGAAGAAGGATACACTAGATATCAGCAGTCTCAGAAACTAGAAATCGCCTAAGTCCAAAAATCACTCTGTATCCTATCCGAAACTCACCCGAGAACTTCGGGATCCAAACTAAACATGCACACAAGTGTAAAAATATTATACGAACTCACTCAAGAGATCAAAATGCTAAAATAGCACCTAGAATTATGAATCAAACACCAAAACAAATGAAATTTTCAAAGAAACTTAAGATATTTCAATTTAACAACCGGACATCTGAATCACGTCAAATTAACTCCGTTTTGCACCAAATTTTGCAGACAAGTCATAAATAGCGAAATGAACCTATACCAAGTTCTAGAACCGAAATCCGAACCCGATAGTAACAAAGTCAACCTACGGTCATACTTAAGAATTCTTTAAAGCTATGAAGTACTAGTTTTCAACAAATCACGTTAAATCAAGATAGGGACTTCTGAATTCTATCCTGGGCATACGCCCAAGTCCCAAATTACCATACGGATCTACCGGGACCGTTAAAACACTTATCTGGGTTTATTTGAGCCGTATGGAGGCGGACTTTAAGGGAAAAACTATTTTCGAGTTATGAATTGGCCTATTGAGGTAAGGGGAACTACCTCTTAGGGTTGGTATTGTTGATTCCGTTGTGCTAAGTGAAATCTGTGTACGCAAGGTGACGAGTGGGTACATGGGTTGTACATAGTATTTGACCGGTTTAGGGTACTTAGACTATTTCCATGCTTTAATAGATTGTAATATTATGTTCTAGATTCTCATAATTTAGAAATTGTTCTATCTTTAAATGCTTTAGTTGAATTGTTTAGAAATTGTTCTACATCTTACGTGCTAAATTGCTCACATGCTTTAGTTGAACTTGTTGCCCCTTTATTGACACATGATATCTCTTCGTTGTTAATTATCACTGTTGAATTAATTGTTCATGTTGCCCTTTACTTGTTGATTTCCGTTACTTGATACTCATTGTTGAAGATTTTTTCCTTTATTGTGAGTTAGCCTTATCTAATATTGTTGTTTCACATTATTTTCCCAATTGTTGAGTTATTTGATGTTGAGGTTATGGAAGTTATTAATACGTTGAGGCGATGTTGGTTATAGTTGAAACATCAATCCTATTGAGCCTTTTTCCATCCATTATTATTGTTGATATTTTCGTATTCGTTGTGTTGGAGCCACGGGCTATTGCTATGGAAATATTGATATTGTTGTTGTTGGCAAGTTATGATATGCGGGCACTTGTGGTACGATGTTGTTATTGTGATATGATCTTGATGTGCATGCTGCGGCATAAGGCTTGGGTTGATGTGCATGCGGTGGTATAAGGTGGGACTTATGTGCGTGTTGCTTGTAGGAGAACTACTTGAAGCCACACAACGTCATAAGGTAAGATAAAGTGCGTGTAGCTATTTCGGGAAAACTATTTTTAAGACCTATTTTCAAATATAAGGCTCACATGGCGGAATAAGGAAGGATTGTGATTTAAATTTGAGAAATGTGAACACGAGGCGGTACCTCGGTTGTTATTCCTGATTATATGAGGTGGTGCCTCGGTTTGATTTCATTGTACACTAGGCGGTACCTCGTTGTGTTTCTTGCTGTTATTTCATGTTGCAAAGCGTCGTGGAAAGAATATTTCTTGTTGCTACATTCATTATCATTCTAGTAGTTGTAGTCTATACATGATCTTTGCATCACTTTAGTTGTTCCTTTCATGCTATTTCTACTGTTGATTTTCCTGGTTTTAGATCATGCTATCATCTTGTTCTGTATTAGTTGCTTTCTTACTTTCCATTTTATATTTGTAGTTCATTTTATATTGTCTATTTCATATCCTAGTAGGTGTCTTGACCTGGTCTCATCACTACTCTGCTAAGGTTAGGCTTGATACTTGTTGGGTACCTTTGTGGTGTACTCATACTATGCTTCTGCATATCCTTTTGTGCAGATACATATACACCTGCTCCTGCCGGCAGTTAGAGAGTCTTGCTAGCTGCTTTTACCGGAGACTTCAAGGTATGCCTGCTCGGCCTCCGCAGGCCTCAGAGTCACCTTCCCTTGTTTTATTAGTGTTGTATTTCCTTTTTGGACAGTGATGTAGTAGCACTATATAGAGCTTATAACTCAGTTCCACCGGTTTTGGGGTGTGAGATTGTGAGACTTTATTTACCGACATTGTTTCCCATTATTTAGCCGTTTTCAGTATCTTGTAATTACATATATGTTCAGTGCTTGCTAATTGTTAAGCTTACCTAGTCGTAGAGAGTAGGTGCCATCACGACATCCTTCAGAGGGAATTTTGGGTCATGACAACCCAATTCAAATTGAAAGATTCCTAAAATTCACCCACGGGCCCACGTGCTCAGATTTCGGAATTTTTCGAAGATAAATGTATCCCATAACTCACAAACTCAAATATATAAATTCTATTCAATTTCATAATCATTTTCGTGGTCTAATCCCATTTTTACCAAAACCTAGATATTTTCAATAATCCCCTAACATTTCCACAAGGTCTATGTTAAAATCTACCCATAACACATGATTTAAACTCATTTTGTGTAGAAATTACTTACCTCAAAGTGCTAGGTTAAAATCCCTCCTCAAAGAGCTCTAAATTCGACGACCAAGGAGAGAAATGAAGAAAATAAGCAAGTCCTGTGATTAAAAATGCTACTGCCCAACGATCCTTCTTTGCGATCGCGGAAGAGGCCTTGCGATTGTGAACGCAAACATCCCAATCCCAAAATATTGGCTATCGCGAACGCGAAGGCTTGTATGGCCTGCCTTACGCACGCGAGGGTTTCTTCGTGAAGCGGCCACCCCTGCCCAGCCCACTCTACGCGAAAGAAGGCCCATTCACGAGAACGCGAAGGCCACAGGTCCCAGACCTTCGCAAACGCAGACTGGGTGTTGCGATTGTGAAGCAAAAATCCTAGTCCCCCAATTTTCCTTCTTCGCGAACGTGACCCCACCCACGCGATTGCGAAGAAGGAAACCAGAACCAATAGTGACAATATTTTGGACTTAGCTCTGGGCGGTCCGAAACTCATCTGAGGCACCCGGGACCCCATCCAAATACACCAACAAGTCCATAAACATAATACGAACTTGATCGAACTCTCGAAACACGTAAAACAACATCAAAACTAAGAATCGTACCCCAAAAATAAATTGAATCAAGTTATGAATTTCAAGATCTTCAACTTACTCCGAAAGCGCTGAATCATACATAGACTACTCGGAATGACAACAAATTTTGCATGCAAGACATAAATCACCATACGGAACTATTCCCAGGCCCGGAATCCCAACTAAACCTCGATAACACCAAATTCTACTCAAAACCAAACTTAAAGAACTTGAAAGTCTTCAATTTGCTAACTTTCAATTTTAAGCGCTGAAATGCTCTCAGGTCATCCGAAACCCGATCCGAACACACGCCCAAGTCCAAAATCATCATACAAACCTATTGGGACCATCAAATCCTGGTTCTGAGGTCGTTCACTCAAAACGTTGACTCAAGTCAAACTTGACCATTATAGGACTCTATTAAGGAACTAAGTGTTCCGATTTCAACCCGACCCTTCCAAACCCAAGTCAAACATCCCCGCAAGTCATAAAATAGTAAAGGCACATACGTGGAAACTTAATTAGGGAATAGGTATCTATAAAGCAAAATGACCGGTCAGATCGTTACTTCTCCACCTCTTAACCAAATATTCATCCTCGAACGGGTCTAGAATCATACCTAGAGTACTGAAAAAGTGTAGATATCTGCTCTCATGTCCTCCTCGGCCTCCCAAGTCTCTTTCTCAACTGGTTGTCCCCTCCACTAGACTTTTACCGCAGAAATCTTCTTGGACCTCAACTAGCGAACCTGCCTGTCAACAATGGCAACTGTCTTCTCTTCATAACCCAAACTCTCATCTAGTTGAACCATGTTGTAATCTAGCACGTGTGACATGTCGGCATGGTACCTCCGGAGCATAGACACATGAAAGACCGGATGAAATATCGATAGACTAGGAGGCAAATAAAGCTCATAAGCAACCTCCCCAACACGTCTCAATACCTCAAATAGTCCAATAAACTTGGGGCTAAACTTGCCCTTGTTCCCGAACTTCATGATTCCTTTAATCAGCGAGACTTTCAAGAGAGCCTTCTCGCCCACCATAAATAATAAATCACGTGCCTTCTGATCCACATAATTCTTTTGTCTGGACTGTGATGTGCGAAGTTGCTCCTGAATCAACTTTACCTTTTCCAAGGCATCCTTCACTAAATCAGTTCCATATAACCTAACCTCGCCGGGCTCAAACCATACAATGGGAGAGCGACATCGCCGAACATATAAAGCCTCGAATGGAGTCATCTCAATGCTGAACGGATAACTGTTGTTATAAGAAAACTCGGTCAAAGGAAAGAATTTATCCCACTGCCCTCCGAAGTCAATCACAAATGCTCTAAGCATATCCTCCAGGATCTGAACCGTCCGCTCTGACTGCCCGTCTGTCTGTGGGTGAAAGGATGCGTTGAGCTCTACCCGAGTGTCCAACCACTCTGTACTGCTCTACAAAAGTGCAAAGTTATTTGAGGGACTCTATGTGATATGATGGAAACAGGCACACCGCCACCAATAATGCTGCCTCAAATCGTGATACGTCTTCGTAGCCCCTAGATGAATAGAATACTGAGAACTGTGCGCCTCCTCTAGAATTTTCCCCCTGAAGCCATTAACATTAGGAACACATACGTGACCGCGAAGTCACAGAACACCATCCTTTCCAATAGTAACCTCCTTGGCACCACCTCGAAGTATCGTCTCTCTAAGAACCAGAAGGTGCAAATCATTGTACTAACAAGCCTTGATCCACTTAAATAATGAAGACTGATCCATTACACATGCAAGAACTCGACTGGCCTCTGAAATATCCAACCTCACAAGTCTGTTAGCTAAGGACTGAATGTCCCAAGCCAATGGCTTCTCCTCTGCTGAAATAAATGCCAAACTACCCATACTCTCAGCCTTTCTGCTGAAGGCATCTGCAACTACATTCGCCTTGACCGAATGATAAAGGATGGTGATATTATAGTTCTTTAGTAACTCGAGCCATCTGTGCAAGCTGTGATGATCGGTGTAAACCTCATAGGACACCCCACAAAGATAATGCCTTTAGATCTTGAGAGCATGAACTATCGCGACCAACTCCAAATCATGCACGGGGTAATTCGTCTTGTGGGGCTTCAGCGTACGTGAAGCACATGCAATAACTCACCCCTCCTGCATCAATACATAACCAAGGCAATGCGTGAAGCGTCGCAATACACAGTATACATCCCTGAACCGGAAGGAAACACAAAAATAGGTGTTGTAGTCAAAGCCGACTTGAGATTATGAAAGATCACCTCGTAATCATCGGACCATCTGAGCGGAGCACCCTTCTGGGTCAATCTAGTCAAGGGCGTTGCAATAGACGAGAAAACGTCCACAAACTGACAATAATACCCTACTAACCCCAAGAAACTCCTGATCTTGGTCGCTATGGTAGGACGAGGCCAGCCCTCGACTGCCTCAATCTTCTTGGGATCCACCTTAATGCCCTCATCTGATAGAACATTCCCCAAGAAAGCCACAGAATCCAACCAGAACTCGCACTTGAAGAACTTAGCATAAAGAATCTATTCCCGCAAGGTCTGAAGTACTAATCGCAAATGCTGCTCTTGCTCCTCCATACTACGCGAGTAGATCAATATGTCATCAATGAAAACAATGATAAATGAATCAAGATACAGACTGAACACTCAATTTATGAAATCCATGAATGCTGTCGGGGCATTAGTCAAGCCGAAAGACATCATCAAAAACTCATAGTGGCCATATCAAGTCCGGAAGGCCGTCTTCGAAATATCATAAGCACGAATCTTCAGCTGATGATACCCAGATCTCAATTCAATCTTAGAGAACACTCTGGCACCCTGCAACTGGTCAAACAAATCATTAATGCGCAACAACGGGTACTTATTCCTGATGGTGACTTTGTTCAACTGGCGGTAATCAATGCACATCTGCATACTCCTATGTTTCTTCTTCACAAACAACCCTGCTACGCCCCAAGGTGACACATTAGGTCTAATGAACCACTTCTAAAGAAACTCATGAAGCTGCTCCTTTAACTCTCTAAGTTCCTTGGGAACAATACGATAAGGCGAGGTATATATAGGCTAGGTGCCTAGCACCTAATCAATGTCAAAGTCAATATCCCGATCCGGTGGCATACCTGGTAGATCAGCAAAAATTATATCAAAAAATTCTCGTACCACCGGCACTAAATCCAATGCGGGAGGCACTGAATCCAATGCGGCATACCCGGTTCCTCCTCTTTGAATGTGGAATTTTCTCCTTTACTTTGGATTTTCTTTTGAATTTGCGGAAGGTTTCTTCTTCTTATTGAATCCTCTTCTTGAATTTGCGGAGTTTTGTTTTTCTCTAAAGTCATGTCTTTGATTGTCTTGGACTTCGTATCTTTCGCCTTTTCATGCTTATTACACGTTTTTAGTGCGTTCGAGGAGGTTGGTCCAAGAGAAGGGTAGTGCTCGTAAGCACAAAGAAAGGTATAGGCTAAGATGCGGTTGTCCAAGAAAAATGCTTAAGGCTCCAAGGGGGTAAAGCTGGGGGTCAATGTAATTTAGTAGGATTGAAAGGCTCAAACATATGAAAGAAAGCCTGCGATTCTTTCCCAAACAAACTTTACTTAGGATTTCACCTCAACAAACATTCGGGCCAAGTTTTAGATATACAATATAATGCAATGAATTTTAGTCTAAGCTCACCATACAATGCACAGGAAACGGTGATGTCGTCTTTGTTCTTACCCTAACTGCAAGCATGAATTGTTCAAGTATCACTAAGGTATAATTGAGAGGTACCACAAGAGTCTATGGTTTACCCGAAGTTGATCTTCTCCATCGTACCAATTAACATGATTTTTCTCATGCACACTCCTAACTATATTGGTACAAACCAAGTCAATATTTGGTGGTTTTGTCTCTTTTTGTTTTGATAAATGGGACCAGAGTCAAAGAAAAGTTTTCCTTCTTCTTCTTTTTTCATTTTTGCTATATGTGACCAAACCCGAGGAAGGGTTCCCCTTTTCTTTTTTTTTTATTTTTGATAAATGGGACCAAACCCGAGGAATGGTCCCCCTTTTTTGGATTTTTGGATTTTGACTTAACAACAATTTTTTGTTTTTCTCTTTTTTTTCTTTGACTTAATCAAATTCTTTTTGGGACTTTTGAATAAAAAATGAGACCGACCCTAAAGGTTTCTTACGTAACTCATTTAAATGAGAATCAGGTAAAGCGTAGCTCAGGAAGGGTGGAAAGAAAATATTTTTAGATTTTCATTTCATTTAAATTGTTTTTTTTGAATTTTTGAATTAATCAATTTTTGTGATTTTTGATAGGGAGAATTGAATGTAGAACGGGATTTGTAGTTACTGTTTTGAAGCGATATCGGAGCATTGAAAGTTACATGGGCTTTGCAGTTCCAATTCTGAAGTGATATCGGAGCATTAAGGGTTAGACGAGCTTTGTAGTTACCGTTCCGTATAGGAGCATGGACAGGAGAGTAAAATGACGGGATGTGTATAGTTTCGTATAGGAGCATTGATTGTTAGATGTGGATGGGTACCATTCCGTTTAGCATCGCTGACAGGAAAGTAAAATGATGGGTTGTATACCATTCTGTATATGAGCATTGATTGTTAGGCGGGGCTGGGTACCGTTCCATTTAGGAGCGCTGACAGAAAAGTAAAATGATAGGTTGTGTACCGTTCCGTATAGGAGCATTGATTTTTAGATGGGGCTTTGTAGTTACCGTTCCATATAGGAGCATGGGCAGGAAAGTAAAATAACTGGTTGTGCACCATTCCGTATAAGGGCATTGATTGTTAGACGGAGCTGGGTACCGTTCCGTTTAGGAGCGCTAACAGGAAAGTAAAATGACGAGTTGTGTATCATTCCGTATAGGAGCATTGATTGTTAGCTGGGGCTGGGTACCGTTCCATTTAGGAGCGGTGACAGGAAAGTAAAATGACATATTGTGTAATGTTTTGTATAGGAACATTGATTGTTAGATGAGGCTAGTTACCGTTCTGATTAGGAGCGCTGAATATTAGACGGGCTGTGTACCGTTCTGTATAGGAGCATTTACAGGAATATAAAATCTCTGCACGATAGGAGTGGCTGAAATGTAAAATCTCCACCGCTTGGGAGAGACGTGAATTGGAAATCTCCGCACAGTGGGAGTTTGTTTTTGATTTTGTGAAAGATGAGATCGAACCCGAGGGTCCTAGATTGATTTTTAAAAAAAATGTGATCGAACCGGGGAAGGGTCCTTGATTGATTTTTGATTTTATTTTTTGAAAAATGTGATCGAACCCAGGAAGGGTCCTTAATTGATGAAAGTTTTTGTTTTTGAAAAATGAGACCGAACCCGGGATGGGTCCTTGATTGATGATTATTTTGAAAAACAAAATGAGATCGAACCCGGGGAGGGTCCTTGATTGATTTTTTTATTTTCTTTTAACTGTGACTAAACCCGCAGGTTGCTTATGTATCTCGTCAAAACGAGAATCAGGTCGGACGTAGTTCGAGCATATTAGAGATAAATGGGAGATGTTTTGGATTTTGAATTTCCTCAAGGAGAGAGGATGATTGTTTTTGGATTTTGATATTGATGTCTCACGGGAAGACTTCTAGAGAAGTAACAAAGGAAGATATATGTATGTTTATTATATTTTTTGATTTTTGTAGGAATGATCCCTTTGTAAGGATCCTCGATCAACCGTGACCCAAGTGGCAATACTTGACCGACTCGTCCAATTAAGGACGAGAAAGACCGAACCCATGACTGGTTGCCTACGTATGTTGATACAAGGTCAAGAATCAGGTACGCATAGTTTGTGAAGGGTAGAGAGTATGAGGTGTATGATTTTCGACACTTCTTTTACTTTCCTAATTTGAAGGAATTACAACTAACGACATTAATTGTATCACATATATGTATGAAGTGCAAGAGTATAGGCAATCTCGGAGCGATGCCTCGTTATAACCATGATTGGGTGTGGTGTGTCTGGAGTTGAAGAGCGTCCCCCTTCAGAAGATATGCCATGGCTGCTCCTTCGAACAGTTGCTTTGATGCCCATTACTGTTTGTGAGATAGTTGTTATGGTCATCTCCCAATTTACTGCAGGGATATTTTGTTGTGACTTTCCAATTGTCCACATGAACCTTTTGGTGATCGGGGGTCTATTAGTCGGGGTGATAATCTGATCAAGATATAAAAATATTGTGAGCGTAGTACCGTCATAAAATGATGAATTAATAATTGTAACTGACACTCCCCTATTTCTTCGATTGATATTTCACAATGTCTAATGCCAGATGCTATTTCCTGTGCAGACCCAGGATGATGCACCTTTCGGCTGTCCACAGGAACCATTTGATGATCGTCCCTGGCTGACAGCCGGGAACGATGTTTTGATGTGAATATAGAAAAGTGGAGAGAGCAGGGAAGTCATGAAAAATAATGGAGTTCATCGTAAACCTACTACTCCCCTGATTATCTGAGTGATACTCTACCAAGTCCGAGACCAAATGCTATCTCCCCTGAAGTACCCGGGATGATGTACCTACATGACTCAGAGGAGAAAATGTTAGAGTCTCTCTTAGGTGAAGTTATAAAATTAAGAGGGCGTAGAGTTAGGCCTTGCATCCAGTAGTGTATCCGGTAGTGATCGAAAATGCGATGTCGGCATCCCATGATGGTTTATGTTGTCCCTCCTGCGTCCAAAGAAAAATTCTTAGTTCGAGGGAGGGAAATTGATTTGTGTTGACTTGAGGCTTCTCTCGTTCTTCTTTGTTTGTTCAAGTTGTGCGATCATGACACTTCTCAAAAGTTGACTAACAACCTGCCCCTGCAATAAAAGTGGGTCGACTTGTATCGAATCTCTGAATTTGGAAAGTGGAACTCAACACCATGACTCCATAGCCAGGTGTTTGTAGAAAGGACTTGCATCCCGTATGTTGGGATTTAAGTCGAGTGAGGGTCAGAGAAAGGTTGGCTTAGTATTATGAGATTTGGATTTTTGGTGAAATTTGGTTGACGCTCTCGGAGATTTCAAGTTTGAGAGCATCATTGCACTGTTCCAAAAGAACTGCCCCAGTCCCAATATTGAGGAAATTAATTTGAAACAGTGGAGAGACTGAACCCTTATATAGGGTTGATTATGTATCTTGCCAAGGTAAGAATCAGGTCAAAACATAGTTCGGGCCAGCTACTAGAACTATGAGATTTGTATGGTTATCATGAATGAGTGATTGTTCCTTAAGAAGGAATTGTTACTATGAATGAGAATTCTTGGGTGCGTGGGTGGGTGGAGACTAATAATATCCGAATAAGAGATAGATGGTAGCATAACGCATGAATCTGTCTCAAATGATGGAAGTCAGTGAAAACGTGAAGTCTAATTGAGAACAATATGTCAAATCAGTGGAAGATATTCCTAGCTAGATTGACGTATCTTTGAAAAGGATGGAGGAATCCAGATGATGGTATGATTATAGGGATGGTCATGAATACCGAAATAGACATGAATGTTTGAAAGGTCAAAGGTTCATTACAAGTCAACCAGAGTTTAGTCAGACAAAGAGAACCTAATAGTGGATAACAAATAGAATGTACATATAATAGATAAGGATACATAACAATGGCAGGCAACGAATATACAATATATATACAAAGAATATGTAGCAAGTAAATGATATACAAGGATTAATTCATCAAAAGCAAACTGCAAGATTGTGTGTACAATGACCTAGTAATTCTAAGAGTAGATTTACCTAGATTCGAACATGAGTTTAGGATAACTGCAAGATGGTACGCAGTTAACCTCGTATGCCAATCTCTGAAACTAGAGAGTTTTGAAAGAAGGTTCAGAGGGGTGTAAAGACAACCCTCACGTAACTTGTGTATGATTGTTCACGACCAAGAGTAGATAAAAAAGTGATGACAATTCAATAAGGCAGTACCATAAGCATGTAACAAAGAATATACAACATGGACATCTGTGAAAGCATATACAATATGGGTATGTGTAAAAGAGAATATACAACACATTCATATACAAAGAACGTACAATATAGGCATGACAAAGAATATTAAGCCTGAAGCATACAACAGAGAATATGCGGCTTGAAGCACACGACAACGAATATACAACTCGAGGAAAACAACAAAGGATATACCGCTTGAAACGCATGACAAAGAATAGACCACATTGAAGCATGCGGCAAAGAATATACGACTTGTAGCAGAGAATATACGATTCAAAGCAAAGAATATACAACCTGAGCAAAGAGTATACAACTTGAAGTAGAGAATATACGACTTGAAGTATGTGATAGAAAGAATAGAAGTTGGAGCATTGGAGAACATGTAATCCCTCATGTAATTGATCAAATATGTTGTGGTTAGAACCTGAAGTTTTCCCAGCAAAGTCGCCATATTGTTGCACCATATTTTGCACAAGACAAAACAAACTACAACTTATAGTACTATACAAGGTTAGTTAAAGTTTAGAGTCACCACCTAATGTTTAAGGTACACTAGGACACCTATATTACACTATACAATGTACACTTTGAATATGGTCTATGAAACCGTTGAGATTCTGAATAAGGGTTCAAGTTATCTCGAGGGGAAGGTGTTAGGCATCCCTCAAGATCCACGAAATGTGGTTCCAATGGACTCGATCAAAAAAGGGAGGGAAGATTCAAAGAATAATTAACAAATACTCACAACTATTACAAAGAATAAAAGAATGATCAACGTGTACTAGAATAAATAGTGGTGATGTTAAATATGTAATGAATTATGTGCGGATGAAGTATGCAAGTATTTTTGAAATGAAATGATTAAAATATATTGACTCGTATAAAATATATGTAAAGTGGTCAAGGGAATCGTGCTCCAAAGGATAAGCTGAGTGTAAAGTGAGTTATAGATAAAGAATAGTAAAATATTTGATAATATATATATATATATATATATTATGTAAAAGAATAAAGGGACATTAAAGAATGGTATTTTAGTGTAAATTTAATAATATGAAAAAGAATTATACCTAAAGAATGCATGTTAACTCCACGTGTTTGAACAAAAGCTTGAACCTACAAGAATAAGCTTGAAGAGAAAACGACTCATAATTAGAGTCAACAAGTTTTAGATGGACGACTACAACAAGAGGAAATTTATACTAAAGGATTTGAAAAAAAATGGGAAATAATATTTTTACATGGATGAATAGTTAGCAAGAAATTTGATCAAAGAATGGAGGAAGAGTCATCCTTGGATAATCTTAGTGCATGATGAGTAAATTGAAATAATTGACTTAATGAATAAATAACTGATTTGATGGATGAATGTGATATAAGAGAATGCCTCAAAATATTTATGACATAAGAAAATTACCATGCCAATATAATAAGGAAATATTTATATTAGGAAAAATGATCATTCAATAAGCAGCCAGAGACCATCTTTAGAGTCACGGTCTTGAAACACTACTTTTGGGCCAAGCCCCAAATGACTATAAGGCCTAAGCCTCTCAAATAACTAACTACCTCAAAAGAATTCTTACCAAAGAGTAGCCAAAGTAATTGTCACATAGTGAGTGAATATTTGAAGCACAACTGTCACGACCCAAAATCTACTATAGGCCGTGATGACGTCCAACGTCGCCGCTAGACAAGCCCGGTGAACTACCAACTTAATTATTAATTTTATTATTTTTAAAATCATAAATCTTATTTAGATAGAGAGGTCAGTGCATTTAAATAAATTATAGTTATGCACAGTTTAATTAAATAATAACTAAAAGTGTATCACTGTAGAACAATCCATAAACAAATTCTAGAACACCCCCAAAACCCGGTGTCACAAGTGCATGAGCATCTACTAGAAGGTACAATAAAAAAACAACATCTGTCTAGAATACAAATTAGACATAAAAATGTAAATAATTTATGATGGAGACTCTGTATGCTACGGGTCATATCATGGGATGCAGCTCACCGTAAAGTCCCCGCAATGGCTGCGCCTTTGCGCCCAGAAGACCACCAGAAATATATACCTGCACAATAAGTGAAAAAGTGTAGTATGAGTACGTAAATCAAGGCTTACCTAGTAAGTATCTAGCCTATCCTCGGAAAAGTAGTGACGAGGGGTCGGCATCGACACTTACTAGTGGTACGATAAATTAAGTACAGTAGAAAGTAAACAAATATGAGGCATGGTAAATAAATAGTGTAAACAAATATAAGTACGCGGTATGATCCTCCTCCGAACAGTAAACATAAGCTCTCAATTATCGTCTACCTCCTCAACCGGAGTAAATATATATAAAATGGTCCCCACCAGATAGGTCGTCACAACTCAAATGAGGAAAACTTACGGATACACTGGATTCTCGTCGAATATTACAGACAATTCTGCCGAGGCGAACGGCCCAATCTCATAAGAGTATTTCATGAAGTTGCCGAGGCGAACGACCCGATCCCATAAGAGTATTTCATAGAAATGCCGAGGCGAACGACCCGATCCCATAAGAATATGATACTGTCGAGGCGAATGGCCCGATCCCATAAGAATATGATACTGCTGAGGCGAACGAACCGATTCCATAAGAATATGATACTGTCGAGACGAACGACCCTATCCCATAAGAATATGATACTTTAACGGGTCCTTGACTCCACTCACAAATATACGTGTGAGTATGAAATTTAAGGACGTTTTTCGATGAAAATGCACAACGCGGGAGAAATTTATAAGGGAAGCACAATTATTCCGCGGCTAATCAAGTAGCTCGTCAAACCTATACAATATCGTTTCTATCACTCTATGCAAGCCTAGACTCAGGTCATAACGCGAAATCATGTAACTAAGCAGACAATAATAACTCAACCAGTACAAATAAAGCATGGTGTGAATCCTACTCTACCCGGACATACTCAGGAATTCTAGCATGCGCACGGACACTCGTCAGCTCATACGTACACAGCTCCCTCAACATGTAGCATATAACAAGAATATCACCTACGGGGTAATTTTTCCCTCACAAGGTTAGACATGAGACTTACCTAGCTCTGAAGTTCCATAACCGGCTCCATTGCCT